>RJWK010051819.1:0-15829 GCA_004363435.1 Platanista minor | reverse complement strand
CGCCCGCCCCGAACTCCGCTCCTGCTCAGACTCCCGCCTGCCCGCACATGACTGACCCGCTCTCGCGATGGAGTGGGCCAGGCCAACCCCGACACTAAGCGCTCCCTGAACAAGTGAGGCCACACGTCACCTTCACACTGTCCCCATCCCCAATTTGCCCCGGCTGCTGCGGGCTGGG
This sequence comes from Platanista minor, assembly GCA_004363435.1. NCBI lineage: Eukaryota > Metazoa > Chordata > Mammalia > Artiodactyla > Platanistidae > Platanista > Platanista minor. The sequence continues at coordinate 15,651 of RJWK010051819.1, read as the reverse complement.
CAAATTTGACCACCCCAAATTCTGCCTGCCCAGACTTTGGCTCCTGGGCTGTTTGCCTTCCCTGGGCCAGGAATCTGCCACGTGCTCCTGGCAGCCCTTCCACTTTGCCAGCCCAGACCCCTGGAGTGATGGGCACACAGAGGAGGGGCAGATGGCACCCCTGGAGCCCTTTTAGCAGACAGAGGGAAGGGTCAGATCTTTCTGGGTCAGGTCTGAGGCCAGCCTCCCTGGCCCTCCGGACCCCTCCTCGTTCCTCTGGTGCCTGGAGGTCCGCCCTCTCTCCCAAGGACTGGGGAGTGGCTGGTGCTAAGGGCTGCCTGTGCCCATGGGCTGGGTGGCCACATCCTGCCACGCCCCTCGTCCAGGCTGGGGTGCAGCTGCCTTCGGGAACTCACTCCCCAAGGTGACTGAGAGCCGTTCCCTGGAGCCCTTCCCCACCCCCGAACCAACCCGCTGTCTCTGCAGGCCTGGGACGTCCCCGCTCCCCTTGGCTGTTGTGCCCGGCCCGCCTCCTGTCTTCCCGGGGCAGCTGGAGCCCCGCCCCGCCCCGTTCCCTTGCCTGTGGAAGGCAGGGGCGGGGCCTGCACCGCTGGGCTGGGCTGGGCTGGGGCTGGGGCTGGGGCTGGGGCTGGGCTTGTACCACCCCACCTCCGAATTCCAGGCAGGGACTCTGGGACCCTAGGACCTCCTAGGAGCAGGCCTGGAGGGTGAAGGCTGGACCCAGACGGGTTTGGTGGCTGTTACCGGGTCAGCCCGGACACTGCTGTCTCAGTGGGAAGGTCGCCCCCTGCTGGTGACTGGGGGTGTTGCCACCTGGAGTCGGGGGCAGGGAGGACCTCACCGGGCAAGTGGGGGAGCCTGAGGTGCCCGCCAGGCACTCAGAGACATTTCTCACTGAATCCTCTCAACGCCCGATGTGCTGTTACTGCTCCCCACAACAAGAAGCGCAGGTTCCCGAGGCGAGCGGCCAGGAAGAGCAGGGCTGCTTTTCCACGTTCCCGCCTGAGGGGACCCGAGGGGGCCAGGAGGTCAGCCTGGAGAGCCGTCCAGAGGGTGGGCAGCCCAGCGACCCCTCCTCAGGCAGGGGGGAAGCCCTCCTCGGGCTTCCGATACAGGACACCTGAAGGCAGCCAAGTGGGGGAGTGCGGGGTTCAGCTCTCCCTTCCCCTCCCACCAAGTTTTGTGCTTCAATAATAATAATTCAGAGTCGGCCAGGGGCAGCAGGAAAAGCCCCGAGCGCCACTGGGTCGCCACGTGACCTGGCCGGTCCCCTCTAGCCCCACCTGGCTGTCGGCGTTTGGCAAGGTTTGCTGGACGAGACCCCATCCCTGCCCTCCTGGCCCTCAGCTGGCATCAGAGACGGCCAAGGAACAGGTGATGACAGCTCAGTGTCACCAGGGCGGTGACGGGAGCACACAGGCGCGGGCGGGTAGGGGCAGTGTGGCAGAGGTGTGTATAAGAAGACCCCAGATCCCCCCTGCTGGCTCCTTTCCCATCCTGTAGAAGCCAAGAGAAGCAGCCCACCCGGGCCGCTGGGCCCCCAGCCACGAAGCAGAGGCTGGATGGGCCCTCCGTCCTCATCCCGGGAGCCCCTTTTCCCCCTCCTGCTCCAGGCTGGGGCGAGCCGCTGCTGCCAGCCTCACAGTGCCAGCCACTGTTTAGAAAGTGGCAAGCGCTTTCTGATCTGTCATCAAACACACTCCTGGTGAGTGTGATGTTAATGGATTCACAGATGCGTGTGTGCATCAGGAAGCTCAGGGGCGCTCGTGCCAGGGCTTGGCCAAGGAACAGACGTGCCACCGCTTGGGCCTGGCGGGGGGCTGGGCGAGGGTCTTTCAGGAACGTCTGGCCAACCTGGAGACACTGGTTCCTTCCCGCCAGAGAGCACCAGCCCCGGTCCCAGCCCAGGCCTGGCACCACTGGGGACATGGCCAGACCAGATGCTGGCTGAACGGGCACAAAACCCATCATGGTGAGGACAGCTAAGGCCAGCGCACCCCCTTTCCTAAAGGGCATCCCTTCACAGGCTGGTGCTGAGCACAAACAGTCCCTGGGTCAGGAGGCTGAGGTGAGCGAGGCAGGCCTGGGCCCTGGCCTGGAGGAGCTCACAGTGTGATTTCAGCGCAAATGGCCATCACTGGAGATGGGCGTGACCACAGAAGGAAGGGGGCCCTGGGAAAGCCGGGGGGGAACGACAGCTCTGCCGAGACCGAGGGATGACAGATGGGTGCAAAGGTCACCCAGGACCCGTGGTCACTGCACCCGAACCCTGACCCACGATGCCTGAGTTGATGGCTTGATGGTGGGGTGCCTTCGGCCCAGTTGTACCACGTGACCTGGCTGACTGCCCCCCACCCCCACCTCCCCTTTCCTTCCTTCTCCCATGAGGAGAGAGCCAAGCAGGGAGGGGTGCTCTCTACACTGGGATCCTCAGGCAATGCATTTATCCCCCACAAAGCTTCCGAAGGTTCCTTTCCACAAGCACAGGTAGGTTCTGTGGGATCAGCCAATGGCCGCATTCCTTGCCCCGCAAACTTTGGATACATCTCTGGGGCGCCACCCAGCTGGCCACCCCTGCTCCCCGAGTCCAGAGGAGGGACGGACGCTGGGTTTCCACCCTGATGGCCTCAGCACAGTCAGCAGGAGATGAGGACAGAGCTGTGGGCAGGTCTCAAATTGCACGTTCCCCCTGCAGCTGCATGTAAATAGGTTGTATAATGTTTGCCTTGGGGCAGAAGCGATATCCATATCCCAGGGCCCACCTCTTCCTGGGTACCCCATGGCCACCCACCCTCATCCACGCAGGCCTCTGGCCTGGGAGCCCCGTCACCCAGGATTTGGAGGATTCGTGAGGTTCATCAACAGGAACTGCCAGCTGCCTCTGTCTGCTACAGCAGAAGGGGAGGGAGGAGGTGGGGGGACGGGAGCAGGGCTCGGACCGGTGGGGTTTAAGGAGCCACACGCCCACCGGAGGACACATCAGAGGATGTACAGACAAGGACGTGAGGCTTTGGTCCGAGTGCTGGGGCCTCCCCCAGGGCCTGTCTCTTCATCCACTAGCAGGGAGAGGGCCGTCCCCAAACCCTGAGTGGCCACGCAGCTGCCAGGACTCGGCAAACCCGGAGGGCTGAAGTTGGACCTCGGCGGGACTCGGGGGACAGGGAGTGGGGAACCGGGCTCTGACCTGCTGTGCCCTCAGGCTGCCTGAGTCCACACAAGACCTGCGGTGGGAAGAGGGGTGGGGCTCGGAGGGAGCTAGAGGCCAGCGCAGCTTGCGATGGACAAAACAGGCACGGCTGCTAGTGCGGCCTGTGTGCACTCGTCGTGTGTGTGGTCCTGTCTCCAATAAAGTCTTGTAGTGACCGACTCGGGCCTCTGCCTCCCACCCTGCTCAGCGCCCCACAGGGTGGATCAGACACCTCAGTGTTCCAAGACGCCTCCTGCACCATTTCCCCAGACTCCCCAGCGCCGTTATTTCTGCATGGGAAACAGTGTTCCCTAGACAGCTTTGTGCCCCCAGAAGCTGCCCGAGACCCTTGGGCAGAGCCGGCTGCACACCTGGCCAGCAGCCCCGGGGGTCGGCGTGGGTAGAGGGGAGGCTGCTCTACCTGTGCTCCCCATCACGGTCCCCAGGGTCACAGTCGGTCCCTGTGGGTCTCTCTTGTGGCCGGGGCTGGAGTCCTGAGGAGTCGAGACTCTTTATTAAGAAAAACAGTCCCTGGGCTTCCCTGGTGGCACAGCGGTTGAGAGTCCGCCTGCCGATGCAGGGGACGCGGGTTCGTGCCCCGGTCCGGGAGCAGCTGGGTTCGTGCTCCACGTGCCATGGAGCGGCTGGGCCCGTGAGCCGTGGCCGCTGAGCCTGCGCGTCCGGAGCCTGTGCTCCGCAACGGGAGAGGCCACAGCAGTGAGAGGCCCGCGTACCGAAAAAAACAACAAAAAAGGAAAACAGTCCCTAATGGCTGTTTACTCATAAAACCAATTTGAAACTTAAGGACAAAGCAATCTCCTGAGTTTATGTGATGAAGTCCAATATTTATCGAGTGCCCGTGTTGGAGATGTGGTGCAGGGCCAGGGGAAGTGAATGTGCCCCACGTCCTGCCTCGGGCCGACCTGCGAGGGGACCCGTGGCTGGAGCGTCTGCACTGCCCGCCTGTGCAGACAGAGGTCTCTGCCGCGCGGCCCGAGGTCTCCCAGACCATCCTCAGCACTAACGACTCCCCTCCAGAAAGTGTTCTCACCAACAGGCGCGCCCTCCTGCCCCCTGATGGCTCGTATCAGGACCCCAGGACGCCAGGGCGTGACACCCCTGAGCCGTGCTATGGGAAGTCACTGAGGTGATTGTGGCCACCCACCTCCCCAGGGGCCACCCCCCACCCCGCAGGTAGGTCCCTCTCCTGCCGCCACCAAGCCAAGCTGCTCTGGCCCGGTTCACGGAATCTTTCCCAGATCCAGTGAAGTGTGCTTGCAAACCATCTTTTGGGCCAAGAGTTCTGGAGATCACCTGGCAGCCCCTGGAGTTGGGAAGCTTGGCACCAAATCTGGCATCAGACTTGGCTTCAGGTGCCCCTACTTGAGGGCTGGGGCCGAGGAGTCATACCCGCCCCCAGTCTTGCCTCCCACACAACCCATGCCCAACACTTGGGACCTCCTGTGGCCACTTCCCAGAGCCCCAGGCCCCCGTCCTGAAGGGAGCCAGGCCAGTGGTGGTTTTCACAACAGAATTTTCCTGGGGCCCAATGTGTCAACAGCCAAGTGGAGCTTTCCTCCTGGAGGGGGGCGGGGGGTGTGGCCCTCGGAGCTCGACCTCCCCTCGGTCCTCCCCACTCTCCACAGCCGTCCCTGAGGAATTCCGCAGAGCGCAGCTTGGGAACCAAAACCTCTCATTTTACACTCGAGGGAACTGAGGCACAGAGAGGGCAAGCGTCAGGCCCAAGGCCTCACAGAGAGTTGGTGACCCACTGCAGGCTGCACTCCATCGTTAACCAGCACCCGGTGTATCAACCAACCAGCACTAACCAGGGAGATAAAATGACACCGCCCCTGCCGTCTCCCGTGCACACAGGCACACACGTGCATGCACGTGCACGCCAGCCCCTCCGAGGCAGCCCTGGCTCTGCACCTGCTCCGGCTGGCCCGTGGGCGCGCCCTCTGCCCCCACCTGCTCTCAAAGTCCTCGCCCTTGCCAAGGGAGGCCAGAGTGCACCCCACCCCATCCTGAGGGGTCCAAAGGCAGCCCACGCTCTCTGCCTGTCCTTGACCTCATTCCTGCCTCAGATGCGGCCGGAGAGGGGAGCACAGGACAGGGCTCTGACTTGGGAGCCTCAGTCTCCCCACCCTCTCACCATGAGCGGGTAAAGACTCTGGTCCCTCCCTTAGGACCCTGGGGGCGGGGAAGGGTCTTCGAGGCCGTCTATTCCCGTGGGGGGTGATTTTCCGCCCCTCGGTGCCTCCACTCCCTCAACCCCACAGGCAAAGGTGACAGGCCTGCTGGATGGGGACCCTGGAGACGGAATCCTCTGTGCTCAGTCCCCAGTCTGGCCTGTGCAGCTACACCAGACAACTGCAGGGTGGCCGCAGCCTCACCAAGCACCTGCTCACTCTCAGCGGAGGGAAGATCTAGCTAGGCCCGGTGAGAAGCAGAGGCTGCGGCAGGGCTGGGCCTTCTCGGCATCTGCTGCTGGCCTGCCAGCAGCGGTGGGACAGGAGGAGGGGACGGGCAGGGGAGGGGTGCTCCTGGGTCTGTGGGCGGCTGGACCAGTCAGCAGAGCACCCATGGGCTGCGCTTCCCCGTCCTGGGCGCCGGCCCTGCCCCTTGGCTGGTGGCTGGAGAACACTCTGCAGAGCGCTCTGCCCAACCGGGACCCGCACCCTGGCTTAGCTGCACAGCCCCCCGTGCCCGGAGCAGACCCCAGGGACACTCTGAGATCACACAGGGGCAGGGGGAGGGGTGCAGCAGATTTTGCTGTGAATAGGAGGGGGGTGGGCGCCCTGAGGCGTGAGCAAGATGCTCAGCCGTGGCCACGCCTGGACCAGCGTGGATCCCACAGGGACTCGGCGCCCACAGCACAGCCTCCCCCAGCCCCAAAGCCCACCGTGGGGGTGCGGTGCAGGTGACAACTCGTGATGCGCCCCATCCTGGCCCGTAAGCTCACCTGGGGAGATGACAAATGCTGGTGTCCTCCGTGACCAGGACCTTCACCCAGCCCTTGACAAACCCACCCCACACTGGGTTAACAGCCTCATCTCCATGACTCACATCAGAGAGGCAGACGAGTTTTGAAAACACTCGCTGGTCCGTCTGTCCTTTCCTAAGTGGGCCGCAGGCACCAAGCCAGCCCCTGGGGCTATGGTGATGGGAAGACTGAGCTTCCCTCCTAAGGAGCAAACCTACCGTGGTTTGGGGACCATGGGCTTGAGAGAGGGGCTCGCCAAACCCCCTCTGCGCCCTCTCCCACTGCCCAGCTCAGCCTCTTGGCACCGAATGCCCCTCATAAGACTCCAGAGCAGGAGAGCTATGGCACCGAACACAACTTCACACCGAACCAGAGTGAAAGGCCAGGGCTGGCTTCACAGCCATCTGACCTCCTGAGCCCACGGCGGCGGTGGTGCTGGCTGGGCGGCGGGTGCGTGAGCAGTGAGCACAAGGCAGACCCCACAAAGGCAGACCCCTGTTAGGATTCTGCAGGGTGGTCTCGGACGCCTCTTCCAAGGGTACTCAAGGGCCATGCCTGTGACTCATAGTTAAGGATGCTGCCCGCGCTCCGCTGAACAAGGCGGGCCTCTGGGCAAAGGGCAGCCCCGTCTGGCCCTCTCATCAGACCACATCCTGTTTGTGTTGGGTCTCTTATCAATGTGGTCCACACTGCGCCTTCCTTCACCACCAGGTCCCCAATGGAATCCCAGGGTCAGGAATGTGCAACAATCAGAGCGCACCACACAAGTGCACCCAGGGGGCCTATATAAAGCAGGGAGAACCCGGGAGCCACACCTCCTGGACAGGAGCCCAGAGCAGCTCTGCCCAGCCCGGCCCAGGGTCCAGCTGCCCTCCTGGGAGGAGGCCTACAGCATGGTGAGTACAGCCGCTCCATCCCCAGCAGGAGCCCCACTCAGGCCCTCCTCCAGGTCAGGAGCTGGGCATGGGCAGTAGGAACCACGGGGACCCACCGGGCTGGGAAGGCCCAGAGAGGTGGAGACCAGCACCTCATCTTGCAGCTCAGAGCAGCACAGAGATTGGCCACAGGTGCCCTCCAGGGCTTGGCCCCTGGTCTTGCATCTGTGCTGGGGCCCAATTTTCAGTGTTGAGTGTCCCAAGCTTCCACTAGGTTCTTGAAGAGGTCCATGGTCCCCCCAAAGGGGAGAAGTGTCACTTCCTTTCTGTGCATCAAGATGCTCCCCTTCTTAAGACCCAGAGGCCATTCCCAGATGGATTCATCCACCAGATGGAATCCCACCCGGTCCAAAAGCTGTCTGCATTGCTATCTCTGGGGAGGAAACACCTTGTGAAAAGCCCCCACTCCATCCAGGCCCCGATGGAGAGGCTTCCCTGAAGCAGGTGAGAGGTTGCTCCAGCCTCAGGGGATGAGGGAAGCTTAGGACTGGATTTGGGAAGAGGAGTGCTGCCTTTATGATTTTTTTTTTTTTTTTTTAAGCTTTCTGGCTGAGTACACTTTGAAATGCCTTCAAGGGAGCCATTTCTGGAAAGAGCCCTGGGGAGTCTGCGCTATCTTCTCCAGAACCCACTCTCTTTATTCTAGCCTCGGTTCTACTACTCAGAGGACCAGCCAGCATAGACTCACCGCGGTCGTTACCAAAAAGGCTTCCTTTGCAAGGGAACGAGCAATTATTGCCAAGGCAGGAGCATTTTGGGAAGCTCTATTTCTGTTTCAAATCCCCCATGGACCGCATTCCTTGGGGTAGAGTGGCAACTCCTGCATCAGGCCCAATTAGACCTGGGCTAGCATCCCAGCTCTGTCACTTACAAAACTGTGACAAGTTTGGGCAAGTCACCTGTTTTGAGACTGTTCCCTCCTCTGTAAATGGGGACAAGGGATGCCCTCCTGTAGGAGGGACAGTATCAGGTACGGATGGAAAGCACTGCCCACAGGCCTGGCACGCCAACAAGCCCCCTGGCCATTAGGGTCAGGAACCCCAGAGCCTCCACTTTCTAGCTGTGTGGCTTGGGCACAATCTCTTAGCCTTTCTGACAGTGCTCTTGCCTGCAAACAATGGGAATAACCGTGCTTAAAATTAGGTTTATCGTGAAGATAAAGTGCGACCGTGCACGTAGAGGTTTTGCTCACAGCCTGGCACACAGGTGGTGCTCAGCAGGGACTGGCGGCCACTCCTCTCCGCGGGGCGGGGTGGTGGGGGGGAAGTCTGAGTTAGGCCTGCTTTCAGGAGTAACTCGTTTCCACGTCAGAGAGACATTAGCAGAGCGTCCCGGCTAAACAGCTTAACCAGACCCATTCATTACCAAGTTGAAAACTAAGAGGGATTGATGCTATTAACATTCTAGCCCACGGCTCTGAGATGATATGGCCCAAGAATCAGTAATTATAATACAGGGAGAATGAGCCCAAATTTGCTCGGCTCTCCCGGGGCTGTCTGTAAGCCATCCCAGCAGCAGTGGTGTTAAGAGTGCTCAGTTGCCAAGGCCGTCAGAGACTGCAGGAGAGGGAGAACCAGCCTAATTGGTGCGCTCGGCTCCTGAGCCTGCTAAGACAACAAAGCCCTGGTCCCCCGACAGGGTGACACTTCCTCTCGCCGCCTGCGAGCTGGGCTCAGCCGAGCCACCAGCTTACGCCTTTGATGGCTGCCTGGGCCCTGGGAAGTGTGCTGTGGCCGAGGAGTGCAGCATGTAACCCTCCTCCCTCTCCCCTGGACCAGATGACGAGCCCTTACTCGCTGCCCTACCTCTTCTTCCTGCCGCTGGGTGCCTGCTGGCCACAGAAGAGCCCGTGGATGCCGTGGGTGGCGTTGGAGGCTAAATGAGCTGGGCTGACCTGGCTGGGGGTGGGGGTGGGGGGACGCCACTTCCCCTGGGGCTCCCCTGGGTGGCCGAGAGTGCTACACCCACACGTCCTGCTCATCACGGCCAAGGAGCTGCAGACATTGGGCAGAGCGTGTGCCAGCTTCACGCTGAGGCTCAGGAGGCAGCAGGACGATGGCAGTGAGGCCACCGGCTTCCTTCTGGGTGACGGCGAGAAAGCTGGTAGCCTGTTAGGGACCCTGGCAGAGGATCTCAATGGCTACAGCAGGAAGAAAGGCGGCTTCAGCTTCCGCTTCGGCCAGGGGTGAAGGGGCCAGAGCACCCCAGAAAGGGCTCCTCCGCGACCCGTCCCCCCCGCCGTTTCCATTCCCATCTTCTCCTCGAGCCTCAAAGACCAAGACGCTGAGAAGGTGTGGGCATTAGTATAATGAATTATAACAGGAATTATAATAGCAGTGGGTTTGGTGAGGTGGGTGCTTACTTTTGATTTCCACCTTGGCTGAAGCAAAATTCTGGATGGTGTCCAAAAGGAGGTGACCAAAAGCAAGTCCCAGTTAAGACGAGAACACTGCTGCTGGTGTAGCTCCCTGGCCGACTGTTGTGTTTCAGCCCCCTCTGCTGGGGGGCTGGCTCAGAGCTGTCCCCTGGCCAGGGTGGCATGGAGCCGAGGATGCCTGAGGATGCCGTTAGGCCGTGAACATGAATAGGCAGAGCTGGCCGAGCAGGCCCCGAGTTGAAGGTCGGTGGACTGAGCGATTACAGTGGGATAATCAAAGTTTTGACCGCCTCCATGGGGACGTCTGTGGTTGACATCCAAAGTGCAACTGTAAGCGAGCACATTCCACTGGGCACAGGGTATGGTTCTGAAAGTTAACAATGGAAAAAAGAAATCTTGCCCTCCATTCCATGAACACAGCATCCCCCTGGCAAGAAAACCTCATCCCGCTGGTGTTGAGATGCCATTCGGAACCACCTGCCCATCCCCTTCTGACAAATCTCCTTCTCGGTGGTGCAGCATTTGCCAGGCCAAGAGTCCCGTGGGAGATGAAAGAGGAAGGAATACATTTTTGCTGTAGCAAGGCTGCATTTCCAATGTTCAGACTATGAATGTGTTGTATCTTTTGAAATAAAAGTTGTAACAACTGCAAAACTGTAATGGAAAGCCCGTCGACTCTTGGCTACAGGTCCTCTGTGCCCCAGGAACTTTGCTTTCCTGAGCTGCAAGTGCCTTAACTTTGGGGAGATGGAAATCGTGTTGCATGTACCCACACATCCCCTCCCAGCATCCCCTTAATTGGCAGTTGGTAAAATACCCATGGCCAAAGGTATAGGGAAACACACACAAAGTGCACTTTCCTCTCCCACTAGATTGCTCTCTCCCTGGTTTTTCTCAAAGCAGGGAGCATTCTGAAAACAACTTCTCTACCCCGAGGGAAGCCGGCGCTGGGCCTGGAGTGGCAGCAGCCCGGGTGTGAGGCAGAGCATCTCTTTCAAATGCTGCTTTGGTGTGTCCTGCATCCCATCCCGAGTCAGATACAGCAGTCTGATGCTGCTCACTCCTAGGCTGGCTTCAACTGCTGAGATGAGAACTTGTATTGATGTTCCCATGGCAACATCTCCCCTCCTCCTTTTGAGCTATTGCTTGCCCCTGTTCACAACTGAATAATTTTCCACTGAGCTGTCACAATTAATTGGTAGATTTTCATTAGCCTTTTAGAACCACACCGGGCAGGGCCCAGCTTGGCACCTTGGAGCATTTCACAGTGTCTTCCATTCTACTAGAGACTTATGTTCCCCAGTAGCAGCTCTCAGTCCTCGACAGCCAGAAAGCCACTTCATTAGGGGGTGACGGATCTGAGCCACGAAAGAGGCGGGCTGACTGGGGAGCAGAAATGGGCTGGAGAGATGGGACGGGAACACAGGAGTCAGAACATCACCTTATGCTGAGGCGAGCTGCCTTCTCCTGGGGCTCCTCCCTGCTCCCTCCGATGCCTTGGTATACGTGTCCTGGGGCTCACGGCCGCTGTGACAGGGGCCAGACAGTGACACTGAGTCTGGGAGGCACATCATACTCTTGGTCCTCCGCCACTGTCGAGGAAGGGATGATCCAGGATGCCTCCTGCTAACGTGACAGACTGACAGGGGTGGGTCTTTGTCTGTTGGTGAAAGAGGCAAACACTCAGCCCTCAAGCCGCGGAAGGCAGATCTCAAGAAAACGAGCCCCAGCGTGTCCATAAAGGGCAGCCCTGGTGCTGAGACTGTACGATACAGGGTGGCCGGATGAAGGAAGTACGACCCCAGCCCAGGCTCTCAGCCAAGCACGTGCTCATTTCCACTCTGTTAAGGGCGGTGCGGGGGCAGCAACCTGGATTACCCCAGCCCCTTAGCTCATTTATACACACAAAGCAGCCAGAGAACGTGCTCACGAAAGACCAGGTGAAACAGAACAGACCAGAGGCCAAGGGCAGAGGGACGCCCTGTGGCAAGGTCCCCTGGCTGACGTTCTCTGGCCAACTTCTACTCTTAGGACAAAAGGAGCCGCCCCTGTAGTCACTAATTGTGAGAACTCGGAGGTCACCAAGGTGGAGACACTCCTGCACACGTGTTTACACCCACTCTGGGTATACACTGGCTGGTTTTTAATTTAGTAGGATTAGATTAACCTTGATGGAGAAATCTTGAGATAAAGCGGGGAGGGGGAGAGCCTTCAAAGCAGAGGATATCTTGTCATTAGGCTTTCATCATTGAACAAAAATCAACAACAAAGCTGTTCTTTCCAGTTGCTTGTATGTCTGAGCTCAATGACCCTGGAAATCAGAACAATCAAACTGCTGAGGGCATTGATCTGTTAGATCCACTCCCACTACATGTGGCTAAATTTCCTTTACCCCCCAGCCCTCTCGACCCTACTGGCTCTGTCAAGGTTGGGGGGCCTCTCGTGCCACCCCACACCGTCGCTCTCTTCTTGGTGGGGAAGTTTACTCCCCAGATTAGCGAAGGTGAGGCTCTTCGGAAAACACTTATTTTGGAAGCGGGGAGATGAAGCTCCCCTGGGCCGCCAGGCCCGCTCCCCCTGGCGTGGAAGTGCTCTCTCCTCCAGCCCAGGCACCCGAGAGCTGTTTGCATTCGCCCATTTTATACATTCAAGCCACACCAAAAAGGCTTCCTCTCGGTGTGTAGATCTCAAGGTATTTAGCTATTTATTAAAACGGACAGGGAATACATTTGTCTATATTTCCTTGTGTGTTTGAAATGTTAATAAAAACGTCTAAGAAAAAAAGAGATTTGTGTGGCCAGCAAGCCATCAGGGCACTGCTGTAGTAAACGAGAGGCCACCTTGTCCTAACTTGGCGCTGGTGCCCAAGATGCTGCACGACACACTCCACTAGAGGCCCCGACCCAGGCAAGGGGCTTTCACCCTCCAGGCAGGGAGCTGGGGCCCCGCCCAAGATGGTGGGCGACCAGGGAGGAGGGCAGACACGGGCAGGGGATACTGTGGTTGGGCAGTCTTATCCCACCTGATGTCTTCTGTACCAAGATGACATTTAGAAATCGATCTCCCAGAGCACTCAGTTGGGGAACCCTGTCTATAAAATATCCCCGACCCCCCAAAAGCTGGGCTAGCTGTAATTCTGACTTCTCTTCCATGATGAAGGGAGGAGCCTGGCCCTGGAGCCCAGGTCTCTGCTAGTCATGCTGTGGCCACCTGGACCATCAACAAATTCGTCTGGCACAGCAGATGTTAAGCTGGCACGTGCTGTGTGACCTCGGGCAAGCTGCTTCACATCTCTGAAGCCAGCTTTCTCACCCATTAAATGAAGACAGTGACAGAACCTCCCTCATTTAAAAAAAAAAAAAAAAAGGTGTGGGTCTTTCATGTAGTAATGCAGAGCGCGTCCATAATAACTAAAAGCACTCACGTGTGAGCTGTCATTCTAAGAAAACTTTCATCGCCATATAACACACATCCAGAACGGGCCCCAATTCTAAGTGTAGTCTGATGAATTTTCACCAAGTGACACACCCATTAGCCAGCACCACCCAGACTAAGCAAGAGGACATCACCTGCCCCCAGAGCTCCCTTGGGCCCCGACCAGGCATGAGCCTCCTTCCCGCACCCCGATCACCTGCCCCGTGACTTCTACACCAGACTACATGCCCGTTGAAGTACATGGGAGCTGACGCATCACCATGTCGCCTGGCGGCTGCCCGGCATGACACACCATGGAGTGCGGCGAGTTTGTCCCACACCACTGCTCCCCGACATTCCACGGAGTGAACACCCCGCACTACCTATCCTTCCTGCTCTTCATGACCTTGGGTTGTTTTCCGTTTGGGGTTCTTCAGTGCTTGGGGTTCTTTTTGTTACGTATATATATTTTTTAACATCTTTATTGGCGTACAATCACGTTACAATGGTGTGTTAGTTTCTGCTTTATAACAAAGTGAATCAGCTATACGTATGTACGTATGTCCCCATATCTCCTCCCTCTTGTGTCTCCCTCCCTCCCGCCCTCCCTATCCCACCCCTCTAGGTGGTCACAGAGCACCGAGCTGACCTCCCTGTGCTACGCGGCCGCTTCCCACTAGCTGTCTATTTTACATTCGGTAGTCAGACAAAGCCAAGTGTTTTGTTTTTAAAACTTTGACACTCAAGGCTTGTATTTTGCCGGCAGCACTATCAACAGCAGCTGCCCGCCTTCGGTGGGCTTGGCCCTCCGGTACTCACTCTTTGGTTCTGGACCTTGGGGGCAGGACTCAGAATTCTCTGAACACCCGTTTGTGTGCGCACACGGGTACGTCTTCCTGGGGCTAAATCCACAGTCCTTGTTTGGTCCTCAAGGGTTTCTGTGACCTAAAAAAAGGTTAAGGACCACTGTCCTAGAATGGCTAGACCCAAATAAGTTTCTTGGGCTCGGGTGACATTCAAGGAAGATTCTCACTTTGGAGAAGAGCCTTCTAAGACCCTCATTTCACACCGGAACAGCCGCCAAGGTGGCTAGCGTGTATACGAGGCTGCGTCCCGGCCCCACTACGTGTGAGCTATGGCTGGACGAGTAAACTCCAGTCATAGAGCGTGGGGAAAACGGGACAACGCACCCTGCCTAAGAGGCTGCTGTGAGGGTTCCGTGACGGGTCCACGTCAGTGTGGCCGTCAACTTAATGGCTCTACGCCCTCTTTCAGATTGCGAGCTGTCACTCAAGGGAAGAGCGTGTTGCCGGTGGAAAAGCCCTGGACTCAGGAGGGCTGGTGTCAAGTGATGGTTCAGCCGCTGACAGACTCTGCGGCCTGGGCCTGGGTCCTGCCTCTGTGAGACGAGGGAAGAAATGGGTCCCGGGGGCTGTCTGCAGCTCCGGCTCGAGTGCGCCGCCTGATGTGCAGCACAGCCCGCTGCCGGGGTCTCCGGGGAAGAGGCTTCACTGAACCGTGCTCTTCAATGTGCTTTGGTGGACAGGATCTGCATCCTCTGACACGGCTGCTGGCTTAATAAGTACCATTATCAGAGGGTGCTGCTCACTCCCCGCGACTTCCACTTTCCAAGCTGCCAGCTGGCGTTAAATGGAGACCAAGACGAGGACTCGTCAGCACCCTCCTCGACAGTCCCCTCCCGGTGTGTCGAACACAAGCGAGGGGTGCTTCGGGGACTGATGACAGTGGCTGAAAGTAAGTTCAAATGTAAAGAGAAAGAATGCACTTGGGGAGGGATTAACCCTGTCAGGCCAGAGAGAAATCCGGGACGTGACCTCCTTCCCCCATTTCAATGACACCGTGACGGCCTGACAGGTGGCACAGCCCACTCTCGGCGCCGCCGCCAAGAGCCAGGCTGCTGGCAGGTACGTGTCAAGGGCACAGGAAGGGCCTGAGATGAGGACAGGCTTGTGAGACGGCCGATGCGGGATCGTTCTATTCTGTAAGACCCAACAGGGGAGACCCCGGCCCCTTCAGGAAAGCTTGACTCCTCCCCTGCCCACACGCATGACACGGCTCTGAACAACAGGGAGGAACTGCAGACCAAAGCAACCTGCCCACGTGCTAGTGTTGTAAACATTTATTTAAAAAATACTACGGAGGAGAGACGTGGGTTCAAAAAACAGAGTCACATACAGAAACAAAATGTATTGGACTGAAAAAAAGGGACGACACCATAGGCATTCCGGAAGGGAGGATGGTGGAAAACTATTTACACATCATTTATAAAAGAGCAAGTCTATAAAAAGAGTGTAATACCAAAGTATAAATGCAAAATATAGTGGCACATCATGTGAACAAGAAGAGACCAGTACCTCACAGAAACAGGCAGTGGAGGGAACCTGGGTGGGCTCTGTTTTGCTTTGTCTGCAAGGCCACTGGCGGCGTTCCGGCACCTCCCTCGGTCTGTGTAGCACAGCAGTCTGGGGGGCAAAGAGGTGACGTGCTGTGAAAACAGCATAAAACGACTCAGAGGACACCACCTCTACCAGAGAAATAAAATACAAATTTAGGTGATGAGCGTAAAAATCGGGCCTGTGCGGGTCATGGGCCCTAGGAGGCCTGGGGAGCGGAAGGTGGTTTCCTCCTGGCTTCTCTCCAGGGGGCGCTCCTGAGCGCGGCGAGGCCCAGACAGGTGGCCGTCAGCCTGCTCTTCAGCAGCCGCTCTAGGCCAAGGTCAAGGACACTGGGC
>RJWK010051818.1:0-15830 GCA_004363435.1 Platanista minor | reverse complement strand
TGACTTACTTCACTCTGTATGACAGACTCTAGGTCCATCCACTTCACTACAAATAACTCCATTTCGTTTTTGTTTATGACTGAGTAATATTCCATTGTATATATGTGCCACTTCTTCTTTATCCATTCATCTGATGATGGACACTTAGGTTGCTTCCATCTCCTGGTTACTGTAAATAGAGCTGCAATGAACATTTTGGTACATGACTCTTTTTGAATTATGGTTTTCTCAGGGTATATGCCCAGTAGTGGAATTGCTGGGTCATATGGTAGTTCTATTTGGAGTTTTTTTTAAGGAACCTCCATACTGTTCTCCATAGTGGCTGTACCAATTCACATTCCCACCAGCAGTGCAAGAGTGTTCCCTTTTCTCCACACCCTCTCCAGCATTTATTGTTCCTAGATTTTTTGATGATGGCCATTCTGACAGGTGTGAGATGATATCTCATTGTAGTTTTAATTTGCATTTCTCTAATGATTAATGATGTTGAGCATTCTTTCATGTGTTTGTTGGCAGTCTGTATATCTTCTTTGGAGAAATGTCTATTTAGGTCTTCTGCCCATTTTTGGATTGGGTTGTTTGTTTTTTTGTTATTGCGCTGCATGAGCTGCTTGTAAATTCTGGAGATTAATCCTTTGTCAGTTGCTTCATTTGCAAATATTTTCTCCCATTCTGAGGTTTGTTTTTGGTCTTGTTTATGTTTTCCTTTGCTGTGCAAAAGCTTTGACATTTCATTAGGTCCCATTTGTTTATTTTTGTTTTTATTTCCATTTCTCTAGGAGGTAGGTCAAAAAGAATCTTGCTGTGATTTATGTCATAGAGTGTTCTGCCTATGATTTCCTCTAAGGGTTTGAGAGTTTCTGGCCTTACATTTAGGTCTTTAATCCATTTTGAGCTTATTTTTGTGTATGGTGATAGGGAGTGTTCTAATCTCATACTTCTACATGTACCTGTCCAGTTTTCCCAGCACCACTTATTGAAGAGGTTGTCCTTTCTCCACTGTACATGCCTGCCTCCTTTATCAAAGATACGGTGACCACATGTGTGTGGGTTTATCTCTGGGCTTTCTACCCTGTTCCATGGATCTCTAGTTCTGTTTTTTTTTTGCTAGTAACATACTGTCTTGATTACTGTAGCTTTCTGGTATAGTCTGAAGTCAGGGAGCCTGATTCCTCCAGCTCCATTTTTCATTCTCAAGACTGCTTTTGCTATTCGGGGTCTTTTGTGTTTCCATACAAATTTTGAAAGTTTTTGTTCTAGTTCTGTGAAAAATGTCAGTGGTAATTTGATAGGCATTGCATTGAATGTGTAGTTTGCTTTGGGTAGTAGAGTCATTTTCACAATGCTGATTCTTCTAATCCAAGAACATTGTATATCTCTCCATCTATTTGTATCATTTTTAATTTCTTTCATCAGTGTCTTATAAATTTCTGCATACACGTCTTTTGTCTCCTTAGGTAGGTTTATTCCTAGATATTATATTCTTTTTGTTGCAGTAGTAAATGGGAGTATTTTCTTCATTTCACTTTCCGAATGTCATCATTAGTTTATAGGAATGCCAGAGATTTCTGTGCATTAATTTTTTATCCTGCTACTTTACCAAATTCATTGATTAGCACTAATCGTCTTCTGGTAGCTTCTTTAGGATTCTCTGTTTATAATATAATGTCATCTGCAAACAGTGACAGCTTTATTTCTTCTTTTCCGGTTTGGATTCCTTTTATTTCCTTCCCTTCTCTGATTGCTGTGGCTAAAACTTCCAAAATGACGTTGAATAAGAGTGGTGAGAGTGGGCAACCTTGTCTTGTTCCTGATCTAAGTGGAAATGGTTTCAGTTTTTCACCACTGAGGACGATGTTGGCTTTGGGTTTGTCATATATGGCCTTTATTATGTTGAGCAAAGTTCCCTCTATGCCTACAATCTGCAGGATTTTTATCATAAATGGGTGTTGAATTTTGTCAAAAGCTTTTACTGCATCTACTGAGATGATCATATGGTTTTTCTCCTTCAGTTTGTTAATATGGTGTGTCACGTTAATTGATTTGCATATATTGAAGAATCCCTGCATTCCTGGAATAAACCCCACTTGATCATGGTTTATGGTCCTTTTAATGTGCTGTTGAATTGTTTGCTAGTATTCTGTTGAGGATTTTTGCATCTATGTTCATCAGTGATATTGGTCTGTAGTTTTTTTCTTTGTGACATCATTGTCTGATTTTGGTATCACGGTGATGGTGGCCTTGTAGAATGAGTTTGGGAGTGTTCCTCCCTCTGCTATATTTTGGAAGAGTTTGAGAAGGATAGGTGTTAGCTCTTCTCTAAATGTTTGATAGAATTCGCCTGTGAAGCTATCTGGTCCTGGGCTTTTGTTTGTTGGAAGATTTTTAATCACAGTTTCAATTTCAGTGCTTGTGATTGGTCTGTTCATATTTTCTCTTTCTTCCTGAGTCAGTATTGGCAGTTGTGCATTTCTAAGAATTCGTCCATTTCTTTCAGGTTGTCCATTTTATTGTCATAGAGTTGCTTGTAGTAATCTCTCATGATCTTTTGTATTTCTGCAGTGTCAATTTTTACCTCTCCTTTTTCATTTCTAATTCTATTGATTTAAATCTTCTCCCTTTTTTTCTTGAAGAGTCTGGCTAATGGCTTATCTATTTTGTTTATCTTCTCAAAGAACCAGCTTTTAGTTTTATTGATCTTTGCTATCATTTCTTTCATTTCTTTTTCAGTTATTTCTGATCTGATCTTTATGATTTCTTTCCTTCTGCTAACGTTGGGGTGTTTTTGTTCTTCTTTCTCTAATTGCTTTAGGTTGCAAGGTTAGGTTGTTTATTCGAGAGGTTTCCTGTTTCTTAAGGTAGGATTGTATTGCTATAAACTTCCCTCTTAGAACTGCTTTTGCTGTATCCCATAGGTTTTGAGTCATCCTGTCTCCATTGTTTGTTTCTAGGTTTTTTTTTTTTTTGCGGTACGCCGGCCTCTCACTGTTGTGCCCTCTCCCATTGTGGAGCATAGGCTTCGGATGCACAGGCTCAGTGGCCATGGCTCAGGAGCCCAGTCGCTCTGCGGCATGTGGGATCTTTGTGGACCAGGGCACGAATCTGTGTCCCCTGCATTGGCAGGCAGACTCTAAATCACTGCACCACCAGGGAAGCCCTGTTTCTAGGTATTTTAAAATTTCCTCTTTGATTTCTTCAGTGATCACTTCGTTATTAAGTAGTGTATTGTTTAGCCTCCATGTGTTTGTATTTTTTACATATCTTTTCCTGTAATTGATATCTAGTCTCATAGCATTGTGGTCGGAAAAGATACTTTATACAATTTCAATTTTCTTAAATTTACCAAGGCTTGATTTGTGACCCAAGATATGAACTATCCTGGAGAATGTTCCATGAGCACTTGAGAAAAATGTGTATTCTGTTGTTTCTGGATGGCGTGTCCTATAAATATAAATTAAGTCCATCTTTTTTAATGTATCATTTAAAGCTTGTGTTTCCTTATTTATTTTCATTCTGGATGATCTGTCCATTGGTGAAAGTGGGGTGTTAAAGTCCCCTACTATGAAGGTGTTCCTGTCGATTTTCCCTTTTATGGCTGTAAGCATTTGCCTTATGTATTGAGGTGCTCCTATGTTGGGTGCATAAATATTTACAATTGTTGTATCTTCTTCTTGGATCTATCCCTTGATCATTATGTATTGTCCTTCTTTGTCTCTTGTAGTAGTCTTTATTTTAAAGTCTATTTTGTCTGGAATGAGAATTGCTACTCCAGCTTTCTTTTGATTTCCATTTGCATGTAATATCTTTTTCCATCCCCTTACTTTCATTCTGTATGTGTCTCTACGTCTGAAGTGGGTGTCTTGTACACAGCATATATATGGGTTTTGTTTTTGTATCCAATCAGCCAGTCTGTGTCTTTTGGTGGGAACATTTAATCCATTTACTTTTAAGGTAATTATTGATATGTATGTACCTATTCCCATTTTCTTAATTGTTTTGGGTTTGTTATTGTAGGTCTTTTCCTTTTCTTGTGTTTCTTGCCTAGAGAAGTTCCTTTAGCTTTTGTTGTAAAGCTGGTTTGGTGGTGCTGAACTCTCTCAGCTTTTGGTTGTCTGTAAAGGTTTTAATTTCTCCATCAAATCTGAATGAAATCCTTGCTGGGTAGAGTAATCTTGGTTGCAGGTTTTTCTCCCTCATCACTTTAAATATGTCCTGCCAGTCCCTTCTGGTTTGAAGAGCTTCTGCTGAAAGATCAGCTGTTAACCTTATGGAGATTCCCTTGTGTGTTATTTGTTGTTTTTCCCTTGCTGCTTTTAATATGTTTTCTTTGTCATTAATTTTTGACAGTTTGATTAATATGTGTCTTGGTGTGTTTCTCCTTGGATTTATCCTGTATGGGACTCTCTGTGCTTCCTGCGCTTGATTAACTATTTCCTTTCCTGTACTAGGGAAATTTTCAACTATAATCTCTTCAAATATTTTCTCAGTCCCTTTCTTTTTCTCTTCTTCTTCTGGGACCCCTATAATTCGAATGTTGGTGCGTTTAATATTGTCCCAGAAGTCTCTGAGACTATCCTCAGCTCTTTTCATTCCTTTTTCTTTATTCTGCTCTGCAGTAATTATTTCCACTATTTTATCTTCCAGGTCACTTATCCTTTCCTCTGCCTCAGTTATTCTGCTATTGATCCCTTCTAGAGTATTTTTAATTTCATTTAATGTGTTGTTCATCATTACTTATTTCCTCTTTAGTTTTTCTAGGTCCTTTTAAAATGTTTATTGCATTTTCTCTATTCTATTTCCAAGATTTTGGATCATCTTTACTATCATCATTATGAATTCTTTTTCAGGTAGACTGCCTATTTCCTCTTCATTTGTTAGGTCTGGTGGGTTTTTATCTTTCTCCTTCATCTGCTGTGTGTTTTTCTGTCTTCTTATTTTGTTTATCTTACTGTGTTTGGGGTCTCCCTTTTGCAGGCTGCAGTTTCGTAGTTGCTGTTGTTTTTGGTGTCTGTCCCCAGTGGCTAAAGTTGGTTCAGTGGGTTGTGTAGGCTTCCTGATGGAGGGAACTAGTGCCTGTGTTCTGGTGGATGAGGCTGGATTTTGTCTTTCTGGTGGGCAGGTCCATGTCTGGTGGTGTGTTTTGGGGTGTCCGTGACCTTATTATGATTTTAGGCATCCTCTCTGCTAATGCGTGGGGTTGTGTTCCTGTCTTGCTAGTTGTTTAGCATAGGATGTCCAGCACTGTAGCTTGCTGGTCGTTGAGTGAAGCTGGGTTTTGGTGTTGTGATGGAGATCTCTTGGAGATTTTTGCCGTTTGATATTATGTGGAGCTGGGAGATCTCTTGTGGACCAGTGTCTTGAAGTTGGCTCTCCCATCTCAGAGGCACAGCACTGACTCCTGGCTGCAGCACCAAGAGCCTTTCATCCACACGGCTCGGAATAAGAGGGAGAAAAATTAGAAAGAAGAAAGAAGATAAAATAAAATAAAATGTAGTAAGATAAAATAAAATAATTAAAATAAAAAATAAAAATAATTATTAAGAAAAAAATTTTTTTTCGAAAGAATAAAAATAAAAATCAGACGGATTGAACCCTAGGATAAATGGTGAAAGCAAAGCTATACAGACAAAGTCTCACACAGAAGCATAAACATACACACTCATAAAAAACGGAAAAGGGGAAAAATAATAAATTTTTCTCTCAAAGTCCACCTCCTCAATTTGGGATGATTCGTTGTCTATTCAGGTATTCCACAGATGCAGGGTACATCAAGTTGACTGTGGAGATTTAATCCGCTGCTCCTGAGGCTGCTGGGAGAAATTTCCCTTTCTCTTGTTTGTTCGTACAGCTCCCGGGTCTCAGCTTTGGATTTGGCCCTGCCTGTGCGTGTAGGTCGCCAGAGGGCGTCTGTTCTTCGCCCAGACAGAACGGGGTTAAAGGAGCTGGTGATTCGGGGGCTCTGGCTCACTCAGGCCGGGGGGAGGGAGGGGTATGGATGCGGGGCGAGCCTGCGGCGGCATAGCCTGGCGTGATATTCCACCAGCCTGAGGCATGCCCTGCATTCTCCCGGGGAAGTAGTCCCTGGATCCTGGGACCCTGGCAGTGGCGGGCTGCACAGGCTCCCAGGAGGGGCGGTGTGGAAAGTGACCTGTGCTTGCACACAGGATTCTTGGTGGCGGCAGCAGCAGCCCTAGTGTCTCAGGCCCGTCTCTGGGGTCCGCGCTGGTAGCCGCGGCTCGCGCCCGTCTCTGGAGCTCCTTTAAGCAGCTCTCTTATTCCCCTCTCCTCGCGCACCCGGAAGCAAAGAGGGAAGAAAAACTCTCTTGCCTCTTCGTCAGGTCCAGACTTTTCCCCGGACTCCCTCCCTGATAGCTGTTGTGCACTAACCCCTTCAGGCTCTGCTCACGCCGCCAGTCCTATCCCTGGGATCCCACCTCCGAAGCCGGAGCCTCAGCTCCCAGCCCCACCTGCCCCGGCGGGTGAGCCGACAAGAGTCTCGGGCTGGTGAGTGCTGGTCAGCACCGATCCTCTGTGGAGGAATCTCTTTGCTTTGCCCTCTGCACGTCTGTGGCTGTGCTGTCCTCTGCGGCTCTGAAGCTCCACCACCTGTAGTCTCTGCCTGCGAAGGGGCTTCTAGTGTGTGGAAACCTTTCCTCCTTCACGGCTCCCTCCCACTGGTGCAGGTCCTGGCCCTATCCTTCTGTCTCTGTTTTTTCTTTTTTTCGTTTGCCCTACCCAGGTATGTGGGGAGTCTCTTGCCTTTTGGGAGGTCTGAGGTCTTCTGCCAGCATTCAGTATTTGTTCTGTAGGAGTTGTTCCACGTGTAGATATATTTCTGATATATCTATGGGCAGGAAGGTGATCTCCACGTCTTACTCTTCCGGCATCTTCCCTGAGACCCTGGGATTGTTTTCTTAATTTCTCTTTCTGAAACTTTGTTATTAGTGTATAGAAATGCAACTGATTTCATATATTAATTTTGTATCCTGCAACTTTCCTGAATTCATTTATTAATTCTAGTATCTTTTTGGTGGAGTAGAGTTTTCTATATACAATATCATATCATTTGCAACTTGAGACAATTTTGCATTTTCCTTTCTGATTTTGATTTCATTTTTTTTCCTTTTCTTGCCTAAGTGCTCTAGCTAGAACTTTCAGTATGATGTTGAATAAAAGTCGTGAGAGTGGTCACAGGTAAATCACTTATCTCCATTTCATTAAGATGTGTTTCTGGGGTTTTATCTTGTTCTCTTGTTTGGAACGTATTCCTTTGTTTATTCAATTTTCCTGACTGTCTGTGTTATTTTTGGATATTAGATAAAACAGCCACCTCTCCCAGTCCTGATGGAGTGTTCTCATGTAGAATGTGAGCCTTACCATTCAGCACAGCCTGAAATTTTTGTTGTCAGTCAAACCTTAGTGATTGTCCAAGCTACCTTCTTTGTTCTTAGTGGCTTCCAGTATTTGAGTGTATGCCAAGACCTGTCAGTGTCCAAAAGAGGAGATTCTCAATTAACATCTAGATTCAGGCTGGTTGGAAACTGGACTCTCATCCAGCAAATTTTAAAGTATGCACATAAGCTTTTTTTAAAAAAGGGATATGGGTGTTTCTGTCTGCTCCCTCTGCTCTGAGCCCTGGGGGAAGAGCTGGCTAAGAACTGTATCTTTGTTTGCTATAGACCTGTGGGACTGGCAAAGCAAACCTCACTGGCCATCAGAGTCAGGTGATCAAGGGGTGAACCCCCTGCATGGCTACTGCAAAAGCTGGGATGTCAGACTTGTGTACAAGCTCCTTCCAGGAAGATACCGATGACCTGGAGGAGACCAGGAGTAAGGGGGACAGGGAGCTTGTGTTCACCGACTTCTCCAGTCTGTGGGGAGGATTGCAGTCAGCCCCTACGTGTGTGCTAAATTAGAAGCCTGACCCTGAGGCAGCAGCTTTCAAAGTATGCAAATAGGCCTTTTTCAGGAAAAGATTGGGAGATTGGCATAGCATGTCTGTCTGCTGATTCTGGGCTGAGCCAGGGAAGATAGCCACAGCTAGTCCTCCTGAGCATCTGAAGAACTGTTTCTTTGTCTGCTATAGTCTTGAGAGTCTCAGTGATACAAGTCCTATTGACTTTCAAAGCTAGGTGTATTGAGAGTCTATCCCTCAGGTGGAAGTCTTAAAAGTTAGGGTGCTAGATGTTGGGTCCAAACCTTTACTCCTCAAGGAGGAGCTGGGAGTTGTGGGTTCACTCCTGATTATATGTTTCTATGTGGGGTGTGGGGTTTATGGCAAGAGTGTATCAACATTTCCTGTTTGTTTTGATGTGAATATTTTCTCATTCACCTGATGTGTAGGTGTTGCTCAGCTAGTTTATGGATTTCTTTCAGAGAGAATTGCTCTATATGTAGCTATAGATTTGTTGTGTCTTTAGGAGGAGGAGGGAAGTTCAGGAGTCTCCTATATTACCATGTTAGACTGGAATCTCTTCCTAACACATTTACGGTTTCATTTTTTATATTTAAATCTTTACTCAATTAGGAGTGTATTTTGGAAAAATGAATAAGCCTTTTAAGTTTCATGTTTGTTTATTTTGTTTTTATTTTCATTACTCCAGGTGGTGGATCAAAAATGATCTTGCTGCAATTTATGTCAGAGAGTGTTCTGCCTATGTATTCCTCTAAGGGTTTTATAGTATCCAGTCTTACATATAGGTATTTAATCCATTTTGAGTTTATTTGTGTATGGTATTAGAGAGTGTTCTCATTTTATTCTTTTACATGTAGCTGTCCAGTTTTCCCAGCACCACTGATTGATGAGAGTGTTTCCTTCTCCATTGTATATTTTTGCCTCCTTTGTCATAGATTAGGTGACTATAGGTATGGGGGTTTATCTCTAGACTTTCTATCCTGTTCCATTGATCTATATTTTGGTTTCTGTGCCAGTACCATACTGTTTTCATTAATGTAGCTTTGTAGTGTAGTCTGAGTCAGGGAACCTGATTCCTTCAGCTCTGTTTTTCTTTCTCAAGATTACTTTAGCTATTCAGGGTCTTTTGTGTTTCGATAAAAATTGTGAAAATCTTGTCCTAGTTCTGTGAAAAATGCCATTGGTAGTTTGATAGGGATTGCACTGAATCTGTAGATTACTTTGGGCAGTATAGTCTTTTTCATAATATTGATTCTTCCAATCCAAGAACATGGAATATCTCTCCAACAGTTTGTGTCATCTTTGATTTATTTAATCAGTATCTTATAGTTTTCTGAGTACAGGTCTTTTGCCCTCTTAGGTAGATTTATTCCTAGGTATTTTATACTTTTTGATGCAATGATAAATGGGATTGTTTTCTTAATTTCTCTTTCTGACCTTTCATTGTTAGTATATAGGAATGCAGGAGATTTCTGTGTATTAATTTTGTATCATGAAACTTTAGCAAATCCATTGATGAGCTCTAGTAATTTTCTGGTAGAATCTTTAAGATTTTCTATGTATAGTTGGGCTTCCCTGGTGGCGCAGTGGTTGAGAGTCCGCCTGCCGATGCAGGGGACACGGGTTCGTGCCCCAGTCCGGGAAGATCCCACATGCCGCAGAGCGGCTGGGCCTGTGAGCCACGGCCGCTGAGCCTGCGCATCCGGAGCCTGTGCTCCGCAACGGGAGAGGTCACAACAGTGAGACGCCCGCGTACCGAAAAAAAAAAAAAAAAAAAAAAGATTTTCTATGTATAGTATCATCGCATTTGCAAACAGTGACAGTTATACTTATTCTTTTCCAATTTGTATTCCTTTTATTTCTTTTTCTTGATTGCTGTGGCTAGGACTTCCAAAACTATGTTGAATACTAGTTGTGAGAGTGGACGTCCTTGTATTTTTCCTGATCTTAGAGGAAATGCTTTCAGTTTTTCACCATTGAGAATATTTGCAGTTGGTTTGTCATATATGGTCTTTATTACGTGGACTTAGGTTCCCTTTATGCCCACTTTCTGGAGAGTATTTTTATCATAAATGGGTATTGAATTTTGTTCAAAGCTTTTTTTTTTTACATCTTTATTGGAGTATAATTGCTTTACAATGGTGTTAGTTTCTGCTTTATAACAAAGTGAATCAATTATACATATACATATGTTCCCATATCTCCTCCCTCTTGCATGTCCCTCCCTCCCACCCTCCCTATCCCACCCTTCCAGGTGGTCACAAAGCACCGAGCTTATCTCCCTGTGCTATGTGGCTGCTTCCCACTAGCTATTTTACGTTTGGTAGTGTATATGTGTCCATGCCACTCTCTCATTTTATCAGTTTACCCCTCCCCCTCCCCATATCCTCAAGTCCATTCTCTAGTAGGTCTGTGTCTTTATTCCCGTCTTGCCCTTAAGTTCTTCACAACATTTCATTTTTTCTTAGATTCCATATATATGTGTTAGCATTGTCTTTCTCTTTCTGACTTACTTCACTCTGTATGACAGACTCTAGGTCCATCCACGTCACTACGAGTAACTCCATTTCGTTTCTTTTTATGGCAGAGTAATATTCCATTGTATATATGTGCCACATCTTCTTTATCCATTCATCTAGTGATGAACACCTAGGTTGTTTTCATCTCCTGGCAATTGTAAATAGAGCTGCAATGAACATTTTGGTACATGACTCTTTTTTTTTTTTTTTGTGGTACGCGGACCTCTCACTGCTGTGGCCCCTCCCGTTGTGGAGCACAGGCTCCGGACGCGCAGGCTTAGCGGCCATGGCTCACGGGCTCAGCCACTCTGCAACATGTGGGATCTTCCCGGACCAGGGCACGAACCCGCATCCCCTGCATTGACAGGAGGACTCTCAACCACTGTGCCACCAGGGAAGCCCCATGACTCTTTTTGAATTATGGTTTTCTCAGGGTAGATGCCCAGTGGTGGAATTGCTGGGTCATATGGTAGTTTGATTTGTAGATTTTAAGGAACCTCCATACTGTTCACAATAGTGGCTGTACCAATTCACATTCCCACCAGCAGTGCAGGAGTGTTTCCTTTTCTCCACACCCTCTCCAGCATTTATTGTTTCTAGATTATTTGATGATGGCCATTCTGACAGGTGTGAGATGATATCTCATTGTAGTTTTGATTTTCATTTCTCTAATGATTAATGATGTTGAGCATTCTTTCATGTGTTTGTTGGCAGTCTGTATATCTTCTTTGGAGAAATGTCTATTTAGGTCTTCTGTCCATTTTTTGGATTGGGTTGTTTGATTTTTTATTATTGAGCTGCTTGTAAATTTTGGAGATTGATCCTTTGTCAGTTGCTTCATTTGCAAATATTTTCTCCCATTCTGAGGGTTGTCTTTTTGTCTTGTTTATGTTTTCCTTTGCTGTGCAAAAGCTTTGAAGTTTCATTAGGTCCCATTTGTTTATTTTTGTTTTTATTTCCATTTCTCTAGGAGATGGGTCAAAAAGAATCTTGCTGTGATTTATGTCATAGAATGTTCTGCCTATGTTTTCCTCTAAGAGTTTGATAGTTTCTGGCCTTACATTTAGGTCTTTAATCCATTTTGGGCTTATTTTTGTGTATGGTGTTAGGAAGTGTTCTAGTCTCATAGTTTTACATGTACCTGTCCCAGCACCACTTACTGAAGAGTCTGTCCTTTCTCCACTGTACATTCCTGCCTACTTTATCACAGATAAGGTGACCATATGTGTGTGGGTTTATCTCTGGGCTTTCTATCCTGTTCCTTTGATCTATATTTCTGTTTTTGTGCCAGTACCATACTGTCTTGATTACTGTAGCTTTGTACTACAATCTGAAATCAGGGAGCCTGATTCCTCCAGCTCTGTTTTTCGTTCTCAAGATTGCTTTGGCTATTCGGGGTCTTTTGTGTTTCCATACAAATTGTGAAATTTTTTGTTCTAGTTCTGTGAAAAATTCCAGTGGTAGTTTAATAGGGATTGCATTGAATCTGTAGATTGCTTTGGGTAATAGAGTCATTTTCACAATATTGATTCTTCCAATCCAAGAACATGGTATATCTCTCTATCTATTAGTATCATCTTTAATTTCTTTCATCAGTGTTTTATAATTCTCTGAATACAGGTCTTTTGTCTCCTTAGGTAGGTTTATTCCTAAATATTTTATTCTTTTTGTTGCAGTGGTAAATGGGAGTGTTTACTTGATTTCACTTTCAGATTTTTCATCATTAGTGTATAGGAATGCTAGAGATTTCTGTGCATTAATTTTGTGTCCGGCTACTTTACCAAATTCATTGATTATCTCTTGTAGTTTTCTGATAGCATCTTTAGGATTCTCTATGTATAATATCATGTCATCTGCAAACAGTGACAGCTTTACTTCTTCTTTTCCGATTTGGATTCCTTTTATTTCCTTTTCTTCTCTGATTGCTGTGGCTAAAATTTCCAAGACTATGTTGAATAAGAGTGGTGAGAGTAGGCAACCTTGTCTTGTTCCTGATCTTAGTGGAAATGCTTTCACTTTTTCACCAGTGAGGATGATGTTGGCTGTGGGTTTGTCCTATGTGACCTTTATTATGTTGAGGAAAGTTCCCTCTATGCCTACTTTCTGCAGGGTTTTTATCATAAATGGGTGTTGAATTTGTCGAAAGCGTTCTCTGCATCTATTTAGATGATCATATGGTTTTTCTCCTTCAATTTGTTAATATGGTGTATCACGTTGATTGATTTGCATGTATTGAAGGATCCTTGCATTCCTGGAATAAACCCCGCTTGATCATGGTGTATGATCCTTTTAATGTGCTGTTGGATTCTGTTTGCTAGTAGTTTGTTGAGGATTTTTGCATCTATGTTCATCAGTGATATTGGCCTGTAGTTTTCTTTCTTTGTGACATCCTTTTCTGGTTTTGGTATCAGGGTGATGGTGGCCTCGTAGAATGAACTTGGGAGTGTTCCTCCCTGTGCTATTTTTTGGAAAGGTTTGAGAAGGGTAGGTGTTAACTCTTCTCTAAATGTTTGATAGAATTCGCCTGTGAAGCCATCTGGTCCTGGGCTTTGGTTTGTTGGAAGAATTTTAATCACAGTTGCAATTTCAGTGCTTGTGATTTGTCTGTTCATATTTTCTATTTCTTCCTGATTCAGTCTTGGCAGGTTGTGCATTTCTAAGAATTTGCCCATTTCTTCCAGGTTTTCGATTTTATTGGCATAGTGTTGCTTGTAGTTATCTCTCATGATCTTTTGTATTTCTGCAATGTCAGTTGTTACGTCTCCTTTTTCATTTCTAATTCTATGGATTTGAGTCTGCTCCCTTTTTTTCTTGATGAGTCTGGCTAATGGTTTATCAATTTTGTTTATCTTCCCAAAGAACAATTTTTTAATTTTACTGATCTTTGCTATCATTTTCTTCATTTCTTTTTCATTTATTTCTGATCTGATCTTTATGATTTCTTTCCTTCTGCTAACTTTGGGGTTTTTTGTTCTTCTTTCTCTAATTGTTTTAGGTGCAAGGTTAGGTTGTTTATTCGAGATGTTTACTTTTTCTTAAGGTAGGATTGTATTGCTATAAACTTCCCTCTTCGAACTGCTTTTGCTGCATCCCAAAGGTTTTGGGTCGTCGTGTCTGCATTGTCATTTGTTTCTATGTATTTTTTGATTTCGTCTTTGATTTCTTCAGTAATCACTTCGTTATTCAGTAGTGTATTGTTTAGCCTCCATGTGTTTGTATTTTTTACAGATCTTTTCCTGTAATTTATATCTAGTCTCATAGCGTTGTTGTCAGAAAAGATACTTGATACAACTTCAATTTTCTTAAATTTACCAAGGCTTGATTTGTGACCCAAGATATGATCTATCCTGGAGAAGGTTCCATGAGCACTTGAGAAAATTGTGTATTCTGTTGTTTTTGGATGGAATGTCCTATAAACAACAATTAAGTCCATCTTGTTTAATGTATCATTTAAAGCTTGTGTTTCCTTATTTATTTTCATTCTGGATGATCTGTCCATTGGTGAAAGTGGGGTGTTAAAGTCCCCTACTACTAATGTGTTACTGTCGATTTCCCCTTTCATGGCTGTTAGTATTTCCCTTATGTATTGAGCTGCTCCTGTGTTGGGTGCATAAATATTTACAATTGTTATATCTTCTTCTTGGATCCAGCACTTGATCATTATGTAGTGTCCTTCTTTGTCTCTTGAAATAGTCTTTATTTTAAAGTGTATTTTGTCTGATATGAGAATTGCTACTCCAGCTTTCTTTTGGTTACCATTTGCATGAAATATCTTGTTCCATCCCCTTATTTTCAGTCTGCATGTGTCTCTAGGTCTGAAGTGAGTCTCTTGTAGACAGCATATATATGGGTCTTGTTTTTGTATCCATTCAGCCAGTCTGTGTCTTTTGGTGGGAGCATTTTATCCATTTACATTTAAGGTGATTATCAATATGTATGTTCCTATTCCCATTCTCTTAATTGTTTTGGGTTTATTTTTGTAGGTCTTTTCCTTCTCTTGTACTTCTTGCCTAGAGAAGTTCCTTTAGCTTTTGTTGTAAAGCTGGTTTGGTGGTGCTGAACTCTCTCAGCTTTTGGTTGTCTGTAAAGGTTTTAATTTCTCCATCAAATCTGAATGAAATCCTTGCTGGGTAGAGTAATCTTGGTTGCAGGTTTTTCTCCCTCATCACTTTAAATATGTCCTGCCAGTCCCTTCTGGCTTGAAGAGCTTCTGCTGAAAGATCAGCTGTTAAGCTTATGGGGATTCTGTTGTGTGTTATTTGTTGTTTTTCCCTTGCTGCTTTTAATATGTTTTCTTTGTCATTAATTTTTGACAGTTTGATTAATATGTGTCTTGGTGTGTTTCTCCTTGGATTTATCCTGTATGGGACTCTCTATGCTTCCTGGACATGACTAACTATTTCCTTTCCCATATTAGGGAAATTTTCAACTATAATCTCTTCAAATATTTTCTCAGTCCCTCTATATTTCTCTTCTTCTTCTGGGACCCTTATAATTCAAATGTTGGTGCATTTAATGTTGTCTCAGAGGTCTCTGAGACTGTCCTCTGTTCTCTTCATTCTTTTTTCTTTATTCTGCTCTGCAGTAGTTATTTCCCCTATTTTATCTTCCAGGTCACTTATCCGTTCTTCTGTCTCCATCATTCTGCTATTGATCCCATCTAGAGTATTTTTAATTTCATTTATTGTGTTGTTCATTGTTGCTTGTTTCTTATTTAGTTCTTCTAGGTCCTTGTTACTTCTGTTTCCAAGGTTTTGGATCATCTTTACTATCATTATTCTGAATTCTTTTTCAGATAAACTGCCTATTTCCTCTTCATTTGTTAGGTCTGGTGTGTTTTTATCTTGCTCCTTCATCTGCTGGGTGTTTTTCTGTCTTCTCATTTTGCTTATCTAACTGTGTTTTGGGCCTCCTTTTTTCAGGCTTCAGGCTCATAATTCCCATCGTTTTTGGTGTCTGTCCCCAGTGGCTAAAGTTGGTTGAGTGGGTTGTGTAGGGTTCCTGGTGGAGGGAACTAGTGCCTATGTTCTGATGGGTGAGTCTGGATCTTGTCTTTCTGGTGGGAAGGGTCACGTCTTGTGGTGTGTTTTGTGGTGTCTGTGGACTTATTATGATTTTAGGCAGCCTCTCTGCGAATGGGTGGGGTTGTGTTCCTGTCTTGCTAGTTGTTTGGCATAGGGTGTCCAGCACTGTAGCTTGCTGGTCATTGAGTGAAGCTGTGTGCTGGTGTTGAGATGCAGATCTCTGGGAGATTTTCGCTATTTGATATCATGTGGTGTTGGGAGGTCTCTTGTAGACCGGTGTCCTGAAGTTGGCTCTCCCATCTCAGAGGCACAGCACTGACTCCTGGTTGCAGCACCAAGAGCCTTTCATCCACATGGCTCAGAATAAAAGGG
>RJWK010051817.1:0-15830 GCA_004363435.1 Platanista minor | reverse complement strand
TTTACATGTACCTGTCCAGTTTTCCCAGCACCACTTATTGAAGAGGCTGTCCTTTCTCCACTGTACATTCCTGCCTCCTTTATCAAAGATAAGGTGACCATATGTGTGTGGGTTTATCTCTGGGCTTTCTATCCTGTTCCATTGATCTATATTTCTGTTTTTGTGCCAATACCATACTGTCTTGATTACTGTAGCTTTACATCTTTATTGGAGTATAATTGCTTTACAATGGTGTTAGTTTCTGCTTTATAACAAAGTGAATCAATTATACATATACATATGTTCCCATATCTCCTCCCTCTTGTGTCTCCCTCCCTCCCACCCTCCCTATCCCACCCATCCAGGTGGTCACAAAGCAACGAGCTTATCTCCCTGTGCTATGCGGCTGCTTCCCACTAGCTAGCTATTTTACGTTTGGTAGTGTATATATGTCCATGCCACTCTCTCACTTTATCACAGCTTAGACTTCAGGTTTATTTAAAAAATAACTAACAAGCACTTATGTGAAAAGCTGTGTATTCAAATTCTTGTTTATTTAGCCAAAATAGAAATACAAAAACATTTTAAATTGTGAAATAAAGTATGCATCAATCTAATGACCTATTCAATCTGGAGTGGCATGAGTATATCTATTTATTTTTATTTTACATTTTACATTTTTGCCGAATAAGGGGAAGGACAGTCATGTATTCTTTGGGGAAGAACTATTATTACTTTATTAGGACATAATATTGTTTACTATAGCTACTTCCAAGTATGTTCCATAGTAGGGAAGTGAAGTCATCCTCCTTGAGGGCTAGTTGATGACGTTTAAAAGCTCAAACACATTCTTAACTGAAAAAGGGTAAAATAAAACTTACTGTATATCTTAAAAACACATATTGAAAGGAATCCTACCCTTGATCAAGTGTGAGTTGAGATAAAATATATTTTCTTTTAATATGCATTTAGTTTATTGTAAGATACACATTTGTAAGTTCTTACTAACTACATATAAGGTTACATCAGTGAGTTTTAA
Source organism: Platanista minor (assembly GCA_004363435.1). NCBI lineage: Eukaryota > Metazoa > Chordata > Mammalia > Artiodactyla > Platanistidae > Platanista > Platanista minor. Next base: position 14,812 of record RJWK010051817.1, on the reverse strand, counting down.
TATCTTTTTTGACAGCCAAACTTTATAGAGTTAACCCTTACTCTCCTAAGAGAAGACTGAATTAAAATAATTTGTGAAAATTATTGTTTTACATGCAGATCTTCTAAAATAAATCTATTGGGACAATGTCTATTCGTGGTTAATGTCATCCCACATTAATCTAACTAAATAAGTACACAAATGCAAAAGGAACGAAACCATTAAAATTAGTGAATACTAGCCCCTTTCAGTATATAATTTCCCCACTCTCTTCCCATCTTAGTTGAGGGAGAACTTAACAGGTTTTGAGGCTGTCTCTGTGTTAAATTAGTTTCTGCCGATACAACTTTATTCTTTGCGTCATGATAGCAAGAGAATACTGAATCCTCTCTTTATCTCTGTTGCAGAGCTGGGAATTCAAGCGTATAGCTGAAAAATCAATGCCACCTGATAAAAGATGAGCAATATTTCCATTGTTTCTGCTACTGTCATCACTCCACCAAAAAAAAAAGTCTTTGAAATTAATCAACATGACTGGACTTCCCATGAACTGACCATGAGTCAGAATTATAGTGGCATTGGCAAAAAGACAAGGCAACATCCCCAACACGTTCCTGCTTGTCTTGTAAATTAATATTTGTAACATCATGGACAAGACCTAGACAAGTTTTCAAGTCATAGCCCCATTAGTTCTTGAATAGCTCTGACTCCTACTCTTGATATATAGCTTTCAGGATTGACAATTTTCTTTCAGTTATCTGACTTGTGGATATACTTTATATTATGTAACTACCTTTAATTCTGATAATTTAATTCAACTCAATGAACAAGTGTTCATTGAGCATGTTATTGCAAATTGTCGCCTGAAGAAATAGGTCAGGTATATTTTTCTGAAACAAAAATCTGTAATGAAGGTGGCTTGGAAACAGCTATGAAAAAAGCTGTAGCAAATGCGATAGGGATTGGCATTTGGTATTACCTTTGTTACCCTGAAACAAGAAAACAACCAGCTATTTTACCAGCAAAATGGGTTTATTTGTGAGCAGAAAAGAATTGCAATTTGGTAAAACAAAGGCAAACCACCTGTAAGTCTGGTAAAACAAAGGGGAGGAAGCTCTTTTATAAAGAAGGTAGATTGCTAGGGCCTATTCTATTGGAAAAAATTGAGTTCAAAGTATCGCGACTTTTCATTGGCTGAGTTGTGACAGCCTTTCTTTGGCTGAGCTGTTGCCAGACAAGGAGAAAACCTTTCTTTTTTCTGCTGGTGGTAGTCAAGTAGTGTCGCTTCCTGCCAAAGATGCAAGGTGCATGTCTTTTTGTTGGAGTCTGTATTAACCTCTAGGGATACACATGTGAGAAGTCCCTCTTCTGGCCTTCCAACTCCATTTTAGTGAGGTTGCCTAATAAGCCTTAGTTTCTGTAACTTTATAGAAAGTTTTCACAATTCAGGCTATAGATGTATATTTGAAGAGTTACAAAATAATATTATAACTAGTACAAATTACGAAGATGTACTCAACAAAAACTTTTAAAACTTAATTTGTTGAAAATGCTCTTCTATAAGTGTTGTTATTCTTAATTTGTAAGTCTTCAGTGTTAACGGTGCTATCTAACACGTCAACTCATAGTGATGGAAAATGAAGCATTAGTTGTAGGAAACCAAGATTTGTATTCATATAATGTACCAGTACAGATGTAGAATTCAAAATAGTGCACAGCTTTCTGATGAATATTCTGTGCTATTTGATGTCGTGCCAATAGTATGACTTTTCTCAGTGGGTTATTATTTTTTTGTATTGCTTTTCATCTGTAGATGCAGTCATAGTAGAAATTCAGTAACTCGGGAGAACTTGAAGCACTTACTTCACTTTTAGAATAGATCCATCCTCTTAAAATGAGATTACCAGTGACACTGATGTGGCAGCCCAAAACAGTAACATCAGGTGTCTATAATGAGTACTTTCTGTTTCATGTCACAAAGAAAAATAATAATACTACCCCAATGGGATTAATTCAATGACAGAGATTAATTTAATTTATTTTTTTTTAACTCCCTGAACAGCTAAATCATTAATGGGTCAGATAAACCTTGATTTGGTGTTTGAGTTTCTGAATAGAAGTTGCTCGTTACCTGCTGTTCCATGTTTTCATTTCCTTGGTGTCACCTCCATCCTTAGGTATTTTTACCCATGTAGTCTCAAGAGCACTGCCAGCAGTTTCCTGGGCTATGCCTGTCCAGATTTATTTACAGTGGGGAAATAGCACACCCATTTTCTTGATCAAAGACACACCCCAGATTTAGATTATTTACTTGACTTGTGTCATGTGTCCTTCACTGAATCAATTACATGACAAAGTAACAGACAGTACTAATTTGCTTTAATCCTATTAACAATTCCACAGCTAGATTTGGGGGGTGAGAATGGGGTGCAGTCAGCTTTACTTAAATACCATGAGCAAGTTGATAGAAGTTGATTTTCCCATATCAGTATCAGGATATGTTTGCACACACACACACACACACACACACACACACACACACACAATGGGCAAATAATGCTAGGGGGATTTTTTTAAATGCCAAAACAAAAGCAAATATACATTCCCCACTATGCATTACAATATCCATTTAAAAATCAAACTTCAGAACTTATAACTGTCACACCACTATAAACTGTATAAATAAACATATATACAAACCTAAATGAAGATGACCCATATTAAAACTTTAATATCTCATTTCCTTCACTTACTCCCAACCATCTTTTGCCATCATGCCATTTTGGCCACATAGGAAATGTTATTATTATCACCAATAATTATATTTCCTGTGGCATTTCTACTGCAAGCTTCCAGTCAGTGACCTTATTTCTTCCCTTCTAGCTTTCTTATTTTAGCACTTCGCAAGAAGTATAATCCCAATTTATTGAGAAATCCAATTTATTTTTCTTTAATTCTTTTACTATTCATCATCACTCTCTCATGTTTTGTTTCCATTTTAAATTCCAGTTTAGTCCTTTATCATAACCAATCTCTTCTGAAACCATTAAATTGCCTTCTTTACTTCTCAATGTTTCTGTAGTACCATACTTATCTAGAAACATTCCAGTCCTGGTTGAAAGCAAATATCCTCTTTCCACAGAACCTGACCAAGTACATATACTTCATATTCATAACTATGCAACCCAAATGTTAATTTAATATTATAGGATGATGCATTTCACTTGTGTATTATTAGTTTCTTAAGGACACTAGTTTCTTAGTGTGACAAATTACCACAGACCTGTTGGCTTAAAACAATAGAAATTTATTCTTTCAGTTCTGGTGGCAAAAAGTCTGAAATCTGGCAAGGCTGTGATTCCTTCAGGGGCTTTGTAAAGAGGGGAATAGTTTCCTTGTCTCTTCCAGCTTCTTTTGACTGCCCCAGCTTGTCTAAACTAATAGCCACATCACTTCACATTCTGCCTTCATCTTCACATTGCCTTTTCTGTGTGTCTGTATTATTTCTCTTTGCCTCTCTCTTTTAAGGACACTTAGGATGGCATGTAGGACTCACCCAGATAATTTAAGGTAATATCCTCTCAAAATCTTTAACTTAATTATGTCTGCATATACTCTTTTTCCAAATAAAGTAACGGTTACAAGTTCCAGAGATTTGGGTAGCTTCTTTTTTTGGGGGGGAGGATTTAGGGGGGCCTACCACAACTGAGTTCCTTCTTTCCCACACTCTTAAGACCACTGTTTCATACCTTCTAAAGTTTCAGATTCCTCACACACATTAGTACCAGTTGATAATCTAATCTCATACTCCGTTAGGAAACAAGAAGCAATTAGAAACATCTCAGCTTCCTGCCACCTAGCTATACAGCTAGTGGTATCACTACCCTTCTTATCTCTCCTCCTTCTTGTAAAATGAAAGACGGCCCCTGCTCCCAGATGCCTGCTCAAAGACCAATGACTGTTCTTCATGCCTTCCCACCTTTCGAGTCCTGTACTCTTTTTTTTTTTTTTTGGTACACGGGCCTCTCACTGCTGTGGCCTCTCCCGTTGTGGAGCACAGGCTCTGGATGCGCAGGCTCAGCGGCCATGGCTCACGGGCCCAGCCGCTCCGCGGCATGTGGGATCCTCTCGGGCCGGGGCACGAACCCGTGTCCCCTGCATCGGCAGGCGGACTCTCAACCACTGCGCCACCAGGGAAGCCCTGAGTCCTGTACTCTTATTCACTGTTAGTGGGAATATAATTTAACTAACTAACTAACTAACTAAATAAATAAATTTAGCTGATACAGCAAAACAAACCAAAAAAGTTCATAACTTTTTTTTATAAATTTGTTTACGTATTTATTTATTTTTGTCTGCGTTGGGTCTTTGTTGCTGCACATGGGCTTCTCTCTAGTTGCGGAGAGAGGGGGCTACTGTTCGTTGCAGTGCTCGGGCTTCTCATTGCGGTGGCTTCTCATTGCGGAGCACTGGCTCTAGGCGTGTGGGCTTCAGTAGTTGTGGCTCACGGGCTCTAGAGCACAGGCTCAGTAGTTGCGGCGCACAGGCTTAGTTGCTCCGCGGCATGTGGGATCTTCCCGGACCAGGGCTCGAACCCGTGTCCCCTGCACTGGCAGGTGGATTCTTAACCACTGCGCCACTAGGGAAGCCAAGAATTCATAACTTTTAACTTCGTATTTTGCTTCTAGAAATTGGTCCCACAGAAATATTGTTTTGCAAAAATAAAAATATGCACCTGTTCTTCAAAGCATTACTTATAATATAAAAAATAAACTTCTAAATTCCCTCAGTTTGGAAATATTTAATAATTAAAATAAAGTGCAATTAAAAAGAATGTGATTTTGTATATATAAACATGGATGAATGTTCATAATTGTTGAAAGATTCAAACAAGTAGCAAAAGCTGCTTATAACATGGTATCATTAATGTTCAAGACAAAAGAAAAAATATATATATATATACATGTAGGACAAGATCTGAAGGAATAAAACCATGTTAACAGTGCTCATTCATACTGAATGGAAATATACAAAGGGTTTGGTTGTGTACATACCTGTTTTCTTTTGTTTTTAACAATTAACCCCCATTGACTCTGGTATATATGTAGTGTATTTTAATTTTTTGTTATTTTTAGTTATTATAAGCAGATAAAATACATCCAACTAAAATATTCTTTGTTCACTGTTTTGGAACTTTATGTTACCTCTGTTTTTTATTGTTCAATTTCCCAAGTCATTCATCTAATAAATGTACTTGTACTATTTGGTTGTCATAATCAGTTTATTGTCTTGGGAGCGCTTTATCTAATCTTAATGGAGGGGAATTTGGGCTGAACCTGCCAAAACAATGCTTCCAAATGATCTGCATTTTCTATCACATGACTACGCCCAATTAACCATAGTGTTAATGCCTTTTTTTTTTTTATGATAAATAACAAGAAAATTCTTGTCAGAAAAGGAAATTAGCACTACACCAGATAATTTCAAATTGATGCCAACTCAAGAGTTTACCATCTGGAAAATATGACAAATCAAATTCTCAATACTAAGATTTAATGATCTGACTTTTTAAAAATCACCTTTTTGGTTAATGAAATGACTTCACATATAGTGAATACAAATTTTAAACATTTTAAAAATACCATTTAGAATCCAATAGTATTTCACTATTACATTTCCTTTTGAATAAGAGTTTACTTTCAGAAAACTAATATAAAATAGACTAATGCTATAGAATCAATCCTAAATTTTAAAAATCATATGTTGTAAAATAATTGATATTATACAGTACCATTAATGTAAAAATGGAAAGAATTACATTTTCATTCTATCATTTTAAATTATATATTGGCTGATGGTAAGCATTTTTAAAAAGCCGATTTTCAAGGTAGGAAGGAAAATTATGCCATTTCTACTGAAGTCATTAGGGATCTTGAAGCAGTATGTAACACCCTTCAAGAATAGTCCTTGGAGTTTAAATGCTCAGTCATCCCCTTTGTTAGTTTAATTCAACAGAAAATATCTTGTTCACATGCTAAACAGAGTTGGAAAGAAGCCACAGAAGATGATTGCTCAATAAGAGAGATCCTTTGTGTTTGTGTTACTTAGCTCATAATCTCATATCTGTAGCACTACAACCAATTAATTATATTCAGTTGGTTGGTGGAAAATCAGATGCAGTCCACAATGTATCTCTCTGACAAATTGTTGCTGGGGATTTTATATACAGCCTCAACATAGTATATGAAAAACTCATTGTAAATAAAATGATTCTTCAAAGTAATTACACATTTTTATAGTTTCAGCATGGATCCAGTGTATATTTTGAATTAATAAAATTGCAGATTTAACAGCATATGAGACTTGTTAATACTATCTGTGTCTTTTTAGTTTAGAAATACTACCTGAAGAATAATGCCAAACAAATTAGTCTAAGTAGCACAGTCATTTTGTCTTTAATTCTTTATTTCTTTATTTGGTCATAACCAAAATTAGGGAATAAAGTGAGTTTTAATCAGGCATTTTCTCTTGAATTTCATCCTCATTGGTTCTTCTCTTTATCCATCTGATGTAGTGTCATTTTGTTGCCTTGTGTTATTAAGCATTAAATTTAATACCATATATCAATTATCAAATCACTTTTCTCTGCACCTTTCACTTTAACGAGGGATCTAGTTTTTATATTATCTTCAATTGCTTTATTGTCTTATCTATGCAAATAAAGGTATGAGATAAAGAAGATTTCAAGATAGTAAAGACTAAAATCCTGCTGGTTGTATGAGCAATGATTCCTCTTCCAAAATACAACCTGAATCTAAACTCCACATCAAATGAACAAATACTGTTGTGTCAGTATACTATGCACATGCAAGAGACACTGCTCAGTATTATGCTTACAAAGAATAAGTGACACTCTCTTTAATATCTGCACCTCCTCCAGCTACCTCCCTGTCTAATTGGGTTGTTCTAACAAAAATATAGAATGGGGGGCTTATAAACCACAGAAAATTATTCCTCAAAGTCCTGGGGACTGGGAAGTCCAAGATCAAGGTACTGGTAGATGTCTGGTGAGAGCCTTCTTCCGAGTTGTAGACCGCTGAATTCTTTCTGTGTCCTCACATAGCAGAAGAGGCAAGGTAGCTCTCTGGAGTGTCTTTTATAAGGAGATCGATCTCATTCATGAAGGCTTTGTCCTCATCACTTAATCACTTCCAAAATACCCTCCTCCCAATGCCATCACTTTCTTTTTTTTTTTTTTTTTTCAATTTTAATCCTAGGATGAGTTTATTTTTTTAATTTTTTAAATTAATTTTATTAGAGTATACTTGATTTACAATGTTGTGTTAGTTTCGGGTGTACAGCAAAGTGAATCTGTTATACATATACATATATTCACTCTTTTTCTAGATTCTTTTCCCATATAGGCCATTACAGAATATTGAGTAGAGTTCCCTGTGCTATAGAGTAGGTCCTTATTAGTTATCTATTTTATATATTGTAGTGTGCATATGTCAATCCCAATCTCCCAATTTGTCCCTCCCCTCCTTCCCCCGCCCCGGTAACCATAAGTTTGTTTTCTACAGCTGTAACTCTTTTTCTGTTTTGTCCATAATTTCGTTTGTACCCTTTTTTTTTTTTTTTTTTTTTCTTTGTGGTACGCGGGCCTCTCACTGTTGTGGCCTCTCCCATTGCAGAGCACAGGCTCCAGACGCGCAGGCCCAGCGGCCATGGCTCACGGGCCCAGCCGCTCCGTGGCACGTGGGATCCTCCCGGACCGGGGCACGAACCTGCATCCCCTGCATCGGCAGGCGGACTCTCAACCACTGTGCCACCAGGGAAGCCCTTTTTTTTTTTTGGTGGTACACGGGTCTCTCACTGTTGTGGCCTCTCCCATTGTGGAGCACAGGCTCCGGACGCACAGGATCAGCGGCCATGGCTCATGGGCCCAGCCGCTCCGCGGCATGTGGGATCTTCCCGGACCAGGGCACGAACCCGTGTCCCCTGCATCGGCAGGCAGACTCTCAACGACTGTGCCACCAGGGAAGCCCTGTACCCTTTTTTTAGATTCCACATATAAGCAATATCATATATTTGTCTATCTCTGTCTGACTTACTTCACTCAGTATGACAATCTCTAGGTCCATCCATGTTGCTGCAAATGGCATTATTTCGTTCTATTTTATGGCTGAGAAATATTCCACTGTATATAGGTACCACATCTTCTTTATCCATTCCTCTGTTGATGGACATTTAGGTTTCTTCCATGTCCTGGCTATTGTAAATAGTGCTGCAGTGAACACCAGGGTGCATGTATCTTTTTGAATTATGGTTTTCTCTGGATATATGCCCAGGAGTGGGATTGCTGGATCATATGGTAGCTCTATTTTTAATTTTCTTTTTAAGGAACCTCCATACTGTTCTCTAGTGGCTGCATCAATTTACATTCCCACCAACAGTGTAGGAGGTTTCCCTTTTCTCCACACTCTCTCCATCATTTATTGTGTGTAGCTTTTTTGATGATGGTTATTCTGACTGGTGTGAGGTGATACCTCATTGTAATTTTGATTTGCATTTCTCTAATAATTAATGATGTTGAGCATCTTTTCATGTGCTTTTTAGCCATCTGTATTTCTTCTTTGGGGAAATGTCTATTTCATCTTATGCTCAATTTTTGATTGGGTTGTTTGTTTTTTTGACATAGAGCTGCGTGAACTGTTTGTATATTTTAGAGATTAGTCCCTTGTCCATTGCTTCGTTTGCAAATATTTTCTCCCATTCTGAGGGTTGTCTTTTTGTTTTGTTTATGGCTTCCTTTGTGGTGCAAAAACTTTTAAGTTTAATTAGGTCTCAGTATATTTTTGTTTTTATTTTCGTTACTCTAGAGGGGGATTGAAAAAGATCATGCTGCCATTTATGTCAAAGGGTATTCTGCCTATGTTTTCCTCTAAGAGTTTTATATATCCAGCCTTACATTTAGGTCTTTAGTTCATTTTGAGTTTATTTTTGCCAATGGTGTTAGGGAGTGTTCTAATGTCATTCTTTTACATGTAGCTGTCCAGTTTTCCCAGCACCACTTATTGAAGAGACTGTCTTTTTTCCAATATATATTCTTGCCTCCTTTGTCAAAAATAAGGTGACCATAGATGTGTGGGTTTATCTCTGGACTTTCTATCCTGTTCTATTGATCTATATTTCTGTTTTTGTGCCAGTACCATACTGTTTTGATTACTGTAGCTTTGTAGTATTGTCTGAAGTCAGGGAGCCTGATTCCTTCAGCTCTGCTTTTCTTTCTCAAGATTGCTTTGGCTATTTGGGATCTTCTGTCTTTCCATACAAATTGTGAAATGTTTTGTTCTAGTTCTGTGAAAAATGCCATTGGTAGTTTGATAGGGATTGCACTGAATCTGTAGATTGCTTTGGGTAGTATAGTCATTTTCACAATATTGATTCTTGTAATCCAAGAACATGTTATATCTCTCCATCTTTTTGTGTCATCTTTTATTTCTTTCATCAGCATCTTATAGTTTTTGGAGTACAGGTGTTTTTTTGGAGTACAGGTCTTTTGTCTCCTGTTTTATTTCTAAGCATTTTATTCTTTTGATGTGATGGTAAATGGGATTGTTTCCTTGATTTCTCTTTCTGATCTTTTGTTGTTAGTGTATAGGAATGCAAGAGATTTCTATTAATTTTGTATCCTACAACTTTACCAAATTCATCGATCAGCTCCAGTAGTTTTCTGGTAGCATCTTTCCATCACTTTCAATATTCAAATTAAACGTATGAATTTTTGGAGAACAGAAACATTCAGACCATGGTACTCCTCCCTGCTTTGCCACTGCTTTCTTTGCTCTTCATAAATTATTTTGATTATTGGCCCAAATCATTGTCATTGCCTAAATAATAAGAATGTATATTAAGCCTAGGAGGAAGCAGAGGTAATATGCTAGTTAATATCATGTCCTAGCCAACCTGAACAATAGTTATATAAAGCTGCTAACATCTCTCAACAGGAATTAGTGTCCTGCATGCTCACAACAGTCATGTATAGGTTGCAATTTCATATTTCTTCCCCTTTCATGCCTAAGTCTCATTTTGCTAGTTAAAAATTAATAAGAAATAAACCTTTTATGACTTGAAATCCAAATTAACTCAAACTTTATAATTTACATAATAGTTGATTGAAAAGAAATACTTTGAATGGTTTTTTCTCTGTTCTAAATTAGGTATGTAATTTTGAGGTACTATATCTTGATGTTGCAAAAGCAAATAAAAGTAGTTGCTGGTCAGTTCCTTTTAATATATACAAAAAATGTATTTCAGTTGTGTTAGAAACTAATTTGTATAAGTACGTTGTGCAAAAATGATATGTATTTCATGGATTGGGATTTAATTGGCTTCCATTTGAACTACTATGGGTGAGTTAAGAAACTAATTAACATTTCACATGTCTCCCTTTAGTGTTCATCTTATTTTAGATGACATTAATTATATGTCATATCTACCACCAGATCTATACAGATATCAAAGTTTTACCTATTTATGGTGGCTTCCTGACTGTTGCTATAAATGAAATACCAGTGCTTCCACCTAAAGCCAGTCCTTTTACTAGTAAACTAAATCCCACTGCCTCTAACTTACTCCACAACATTGCTCCAGCCAGTCTCCCCTCTTTCTCCTTCATAATAAAACTTTCTGTCTCTATGGGATCATTCCCATGATCATACAAACATGGATTTATTTTCTCTCCATAAAAAAGGAAAAAAGAAAACTTATTTTGATTCTGCTTCACCTGCTGCCTATTATTACCCCATATATTTTCTTCTCTTTGCTGCAATATTTCTCAGCAGAGTTTGTCATTCTTGCTTATCTCTGATTTGCCTTTTCCCATAGTCTCTTAAATTCATTGTTTCAAACAGGTTTTCACTACCACCGTGATATTAAACCTTCTCTTGTTAAAGTCAAAAATATGTTCTACATTGCTGTACCTAACAGTAGATTTGATGTACACATTGCTGGGGAGGGGGAAATTTCTACCTCTACTCCTCTTGAGTTCTTGTGGCTGGACTAATAATAAAATTGACACAAGAGAGATTAACAGGAGAAAAAGAAACACATTTTAATTTGTGCACATGGAGGTCTCATAGAAACAGGACATAAGAAGTGGCAAAGCAGGCAGTTTTTATACTTTTTAGACAAAGAAACAGTGAATTTGTGAGTGGTCAGGACAAAGAAACTTAGGCTTTGAGTACTTAATTAGTTAAATGAGTTTGGTCTTGGGAGGGCACCTTTTACATGAGAGATTTATTTTCTGCTTTCAGGGAGACAGAGAAGAGGGGTAAGAGTTTACCTCTTGCAGAGACCATTTCTTAAGTAACTTCAATTCAAAATAATCAATTTACCATTGAGGCATATTTTGATGTAACCTGCCCTGGGCCCCAACAACATCTTACTTGACAAATCAGCAGTATTTAAGTCACCATTAAATGCTCAGTTTTCATCTCTACTTCTATTCATTTGTCTTCCAGAACACTATATTCTCTGAGTTCTCCATCTACCAAACTGTTTCTCCTCCTTTGCCCAATCATGTAATGTTACAGTCCTTTGTCCTCTTCTCTTCTCTAACTCACTACCTCGGTCATTTCATCTGGTTGTATATTTTAAATACCATCCATGTGGCAGCTCGCATTGCCACCTCCTTCTGGAGCTCCAGACACTCATCTGGTTTCTTGATATTTCCATTTGGATACCTAACAGACTTTCCAAACTCAACTAAATTGATTTCCTACCAAACTGCTTTACCTAAACAGTAGTTGTGGCTCTCAAGCTCTCGAGCACAGGCTGAGTAAGTGCAGTGCATGAGCCTAGTTGCTCTGCGGCATGTGGGATCTTCCTGGACCAGGGCTCGAACCTGCATCCCCCGCACTGGAAGACGGATTCCCAACTACCGTGCCACCAGGGAAGCCTGTTAAAAAAACAACATTTAACTGAGTATTTTTTCTTTTTTTCTTTAGTAGGTCCAAGTTTATTTTTATTTATTTTTCTAACATCTTTATTGGAGTATAATTGCTTTACAATGGTGTGTTCATTTCTGCTTTATAACGAAGTGAACCAGCTATACATATACATATCTCCCCATATCTCCTCCCTCTTGTGACTCCCTCCTACCCTCCCTATCCCACCCCTCTAGGTGGTCACAAAGCACCGAGTTGATCTCCCTGTGCTATGCAGCTGCTTCCCACTAGCTACCTATTTTACATTTGGGAGTGTATATATGTCCATGCCACTCTCTCACTTTGTCCCAGCTTACCCTTCCCCATGCCCGTATCCTCAAGTCCATTCTCTAGTAGGTCTGCGTCTTTATTCCCTTCTTGCCCCTAGGTTCTTCATGACCATTTTTTTGTTCTTGTTTTTGTTTTTAGATTACATATATATGTGTTAGCATATGGTATTTGTTTTTCACTTTCTGACTTACTTCACTCTGTATGACAGACTCTAGGTCCATCCAGCTCACTACAAATAACTCAATTTCATTCCTTTTTATGGCTGAGTAATATTCCATATGTATATATGTGCCACATCTTCTTTATCCATTCATCTGTCGATGGACACTTAGGTTGTTTCCATGTCCTGGCTATTGTAAACAGAGCTGCAATGAACATTGTGGTACATCACTCTTTAAATTATGGTTTTCTCAGGGTATATGCCCAGTAGTGGGATTGCTGGGTCGTATGGTAGTTATATTTTTAGTTTTTTAAGGAATCTCCATACTGTTCTCCATAGTGGCTGCATCAATTTACATTCCCAACAACAGTGCAAGAGTGTTCCCTTTTCTCCACATGCTCTCCAGCATTTATTGTTTGTAGATTTTTTGATGATGGCCATTCTGACTGGTGTGAGATGATATCAAATTGTGGTTTTGATTTGCATTTCTTTAATGATTAATGATGTTGAGCATTCTTTCATGTGTTTGTTTGCAATCTGTATATCTTCTTTGGAGAAATGTCTATTTAGGTCTTCTGCCTATTTTTGGATTGTGTTGTTTGTTTTTTTGATATTGAGCTTCATGAGCTGCTTGAAAATTTTGGAGATTAAGCCTTTGTCAGTTGCTTCATTTGCAAATATTTTCTCCCATTCTGAGGGTTGTATTTTTTTCTTGTTTATGGTTTCCTTTACTGTACAAAAGCTTTTAAGTTTCATTAGGTCCCATGTGTTTATTTTTGTTTTTATTTCCATTTCTCTAGGAGGTGGGTCAAAAAGGATCTTTCTGTGATTTATGTCATAGAGTGTTCTGCCTATGTTTTCCTCTAAGAGTTTTGATAGTGTCTGGCCTTACATTTAGGTCTTTAATCCATTTTGAGTTTATTTTTGTGTATGGTGTTAGGGAGTGTTCTAATTTCATTCTTTCACATGTAGCTGTTCAGTTTCCCCAGCACCACTTATTGAAGAGGCTGTCTTTTCTCCTTTGTATATTCTTACCTCCTTTATCAAAGATAAGGTGACCATATGTGCGTGGGTTTATCTCTGGGCTTTCTATCCTGTTCCATTGATCTATATTTCTGTTTTTGTGCCAGTGCCATACTGTCTCGATTACTGTAGCTTTGTAGTATAGTCTGAAGTCCGGGAGCCTGATTCCTCCAGATCCATTTTTCTTTCTCAAGATCACTTTGGCTATTCAGGGTCTTTTGTGTTTCCATACAAATTGTGAATTTTTTTGTTCTAGTTCTGTGAAAAATGCCATTGTAGTTTGATAGGGATTGCATTGAATCCGTAGATTGCTTTGGGTAGTATAATCATTTTCACAATATTGATTCTTCCCATCCAAGAACATGGTATATCTCTCCCCCTATTTGTATCATATTTAGTTTCTTTCATCAGTGTCATAGTTTTCTGCATATTAACTGAGTAAATTTTAAAGATATTATTGGCTTTATTCAGTGATTTATGAATTGGGCAGCATCTGATATAGTAGATAGAAAGGAGCTGTGAGGAGCCATACAAAATGGAGGACTTATAGGCAGAAGGGAACAAGGACAAGGAAGTTGTACTAGGCAAAAAAACAGATTGGTTATGGTGATGGTTTATCAGGTACATTACCCAACTAGTGCTGATCAAGTAATTCCTGATTGATTGGCTTAAGATTCCATTTCTAGGAGATCCTAAACTGTAATTAAGTCTTGGTTTGATGATGTGGGGCTTAGCACAAGTGACTCTGTTTTGAGCCTAATGTCTTGTTTTTAACATGCTTTTATAAAATAAATATGAAATGCCTGTTATTTAAGACATATAGATATAGTGTGGGTATCTATATTTATCTTAGTGTTGATGTATGACTTTGACTTTACACATGCATATGAGAATTCATAAAGCAAATAATATCTGTGTACATGATTTACAGAGTAGATTTATTCTGGAGAATTTGAGCATGAATCATGTTAGAATTTTAAGAATGCTTACAAGTAAAAGTAAAATTTGTATCATTTCTTTTAAAATATAAATATTTAGTTTGCCATTTATATAAATCTGCTTTAAAATATTTTCTTGATTAATTTATGGAAAGGTAAAAAATGCTGATTTCAAAAGAGAATCTATATGACAGACTCTAGGTCCATCCACCTCATTACAAATATCTCCATTTCATTTCTTTTTATGGCTGAGTAATATTCCATTGTGTATATGTGCCACATCTTCTTTATCCATTCATCTGATGATGGACACTTAGGTTGTTTCCATGTCCTGGCTATTGTAAATAGAGCTGCAATGTACACTACCAAACATAAAATAGATAGCTAGTGGGAAGCAGCCACATAGCACAGGGAGATCAGCTCGGTGCTTT
>RJWK010051816.1:0-15831 GCA_004363435.1 Platanista minor | reverse complement strand
ACAGAGTGAGGTAAGTCAGAAAGAGAAAAACAAATACTGTATACTAACACACATATGTGGAGTCTAAAAAAAAAAAAAAGGTTCTGAAGAACTTAGGGGCAGGACAGGAATAAAGACACAGATGTAGAGAATGGACCTGAGGACACAGGGAGGGGGAAGTGTAAGCTGGGACAAAGTGAGAGAGTGGCATGGACATATATACACTGCCAAACGTAAAATAGATAGCTAGTGGGAAGCAGCCGCATAGCACAGGGAGGTCAGCTCAGTGCTGTGTGACCACCTAGAGGGATGGGAGAGGGAGGGTGGGAGGGAGGGAGATGCAAGAGGGAAGAGATATGGGGATATATGTATATGTATAGCTGATTCACTTTGTTATAAAGCAGAAACTAACACACCATTGTAAAGCAATTATATTCCAATAAAGATGTTAAAAAAAAAAAAGAAATGGGCAAGAACAGCGAGCCAACAATCCTGCGGAGGAAGCTGTGTTTGGTCCCTGAGGGTTTGTGGAGCCCATAAATTATGATGAGTGCCTGTTTTACTCAACGGTTAAAACTACTTGATGATATTATTCCATCTCACTAATGCTTATCAAAGCTTAATTTCCCATTAGTTTTCTTAATTTAATGTCTATTTATGAGACTAACATGAAAGAGAATTGCTCCTTTATATACAGGCAACAGTATCTATGAAAGGTATATGAAAGATTATGCTAAATAGGGCATAAATCTATAGTGGAACAAGTCAATATAAGAGACCTAAGATGAATATGCTGGCTTTCTTGCCCCCGATTGTTGTGTAAACTTCTCCAGGCTGTTTTGGCTACTCTCTACTATAGGTTCTATTCATGCAAATCCAATTGTCCTTTTCCTCTTGCAATTATTTGACATAATTAGCAACATTTAGAAATTTATCCAAGTGTTTCATATTTCCTATGTAGGTGTTGGCTTTTTGCAAAGTAAAAATTTCAAGGTATTGTGCTCCTTAACTCTTCAGAAAAGATGCCTTTCAAAGACAATGGTGTCATTTATCCTTAATTGCTCTTTAGTTTTCCATCTCTCATTTTTTGACAGACTGAATTTCTGAATGGACTCTTGCTAAAATAAAACTGCACGCATGTTTTCTCCCTTGTCTAATGATAGGTAACACATAAGAAGTCAATTTACGGGCTTCCCTGGTGGCGCAGTGGTTGAGAGTCCACCTGGCGATGTAGGGGACGCGGGTTCGTGCCCTGGTCCGCGAAGATCCCACATGCCGTAGAGCGGCTGGGCCCGTGAGCCATGGCCGCTGAGCTTGCGCATCCGGAGCCTGTGCTCCGCAACGGGAGAGACCCCAACAGTGAGAGGCCCGCGTACCACAAAAAGAAGTCAATTTACGACAATGAAGTAAGTGTGGAATTCTACTTTTTTGTGTGCGCATGTGGTCTCTTTACTCTCATAATAATAAAACAAATATTCTTACTTGAAAATTATAGAAAGTTGTTGGAAGTCTAACTTATATGGGACATGTAGTCGTCAAACTTTAGAGCTTTTCCAACTAGGGCTATTTTCCAAATAAGCATTAAATTATTCTGTATAAGATTGTTTGAAGATGTGTCAAAAAGCACACAATTTTTCATTTGAATCATGAAAGAAATTTTGTGCAGAGAGAATATTGTAAGCTGTGTACCTTTTATGAATCTGACCTGGGTAGTATCTTTTACCATTTTACCAATGAAAAAATAAGCAACAAAAATTCAGTGAAACAAATGAAGATACATCCTTTCAGTTCATTAATGTGAGATCTGACTCCTCATATATGAATCAAATGTTACTTTAAAAAAAATCCAAATAAACAATCAAAGAGAAATTGTGCCAGACAAATTAAACAGACAAGGAAGACTGTATTGAAGTCTAGTGCAAAAGGGGAGAGAGAATAAACTACTAAAACAAAAAGAAAAAGAGCTTTTACATGTTGGGGTGACCTGGTAGAAAATTATTGGAGGACATTAGGGAGGAGTCCATATAATCAGGCCACCTGTGTTTGCTAATACTTGTTATCTCCTAGCCTCCAATAGAGACTTTCTTTCTTTTTAACATCTTTATTGGAGTATAATTGCTTCA
Organism: Platanista minor; assembly: GCA_004363435.1. Classification (NCBI taxonomy): domain Eukaryota; kingdom Metazoa; phylum Chordata; class Mammalia; order Artiodactyla; family Platanistidae; genus Platanista; species Platanista minor. Next base: position 13,729 of record RJWK010051816.1, on the reverse strand, counting down.
CAATGTTGTGTTAGCAAAGTGAATCAGCTTTATAACAAAGTGAATCAGCTATACACATACATATATCCCCATATCTCCTCCCTCTTGCATCTCCCTCCCTCCCACCCTCCCTATCCCACCCCTTTAGATGGTAACAAAGCACTGAGCTGATCTCCCTGTGCTATGCAGCTGCTTCCCACTAGCTATCTATTTTACGTTTGGTGGTGTGTATATGTCAATGCTACTCTCTCACTTCGTCCCAGCTTACCCTTCCCTCTCCTTGTGTCCTCAAGTCCATTCTCTATGTCTGCGTCTTTATTCCTGTCCTGCCCCTAGGTTCGTCAGAACCTTTTTTTGTTTGTTTTAGATTCCATATGTATGTGTTGGCATACAGTATTTGTTTTTCTCTTTCTGAATTACTTCACTCTGTATGACAGACTCTGGAATATTACTCAGCCATAAAAAGAAAAAAAAAATTGAGTTATTTGTAGTGAAGTGGATGGACACTGTCTTTCTTGATGTTTACATTTCAGAGAGATGGCTCCCAGGTCCTTGACAAAAACATACCTGGGTTGAAAAGTGGGAAAGAACCTGAGAGAAGATTTACATCTCAAAGGGGGCAGATAAAGAATTTACAATTGAACTTTTTCTAAAGTAAATGCTCTAAGAAAAGGGAGGTCAGGGACTTAGAGTTTGGAAGAAACCTGTCTAAAAACCTGTCTAAAAGGTGAGGGATATGTTAAGGTCATCTCGGTTAATATATATATATATATATATATATATATTTTTTTTTTTTTCTGGAGCCTCTCTGTAAAGTGTGGATCATCTATACAATAATTGTTCTAAGAATTAGAGAGTTTCAACTTTCAAAATATTTTCTAGAGTACACTCATGCAAGATAGGATTTTTATTTTTTTATTGCATAAATGTCATAACCTATTGGTAGTAGTTATTATGCTAAGAATTCAAACATTGAAAAAAAATAGTCAGAGGTATTTCATTCAATGTTTAATGCAATGCATCTCTCTCCAGGTAAATATTTTTCACCCTATGCTGAGTAATCCCTTTATAATGTAAGATAAACTGAAACTGATCATGGATATTAGGAACATTATCAACTTTCTATTTCACAACTGTTAGAAGAATGAAAATAACAACACTCAAACAACCTAATATTAGTTTTTGAGGCATTTGCAATTTCAGAGATTTTTGGCAGGTGTGTTGGTTCACTGAGCTTCAATGAGATGTTTAGTAGGGATATGAAAGTAACTCAGGTTGAAAGCTCTGAAGTAAAATATGTTCCTTTACTTCACTGAGATGTTTATCTATATGCATGTGGAGACTGGGACATCCTTCCAAACAAAAAGCAAGTTTAAATCACTTCAACTTAAGGTCTTTAAGTAACAAAACAAAAATACTGAGTCTCTGTGAGTATGAATGCCATTGTCTCTAAATGCATTCACTTAAATTATTATTTCTACATTCTTAGATTAATACTCCCTTGGAAATCCATATTTCTGCATAAATGGTATACTTTTTAATATTATATTATGTCACTGACATAATAAAAAACAAAGTAATTGGCTAATACCTCTCTCACTCTTTATGCTCAAGATACTAAATGCTTTACATGTACTAACTCGTTTATTCTCCTAACAAGACTATGAGGTAGGTTCCATTAACAGACTCACTTTTTATATAAATTAATCAACTTGCCCAAGATCACACAGTAAGTGGTAGTCAGGATTTAAACATAAAAGTCTGGATCTAGAATTCACATGTTTGTCATTAAGCTATATAGTCTGTATTTATAAAGTTCAGAATCATTCAAAATTAGTCTCTTTCATAATAGAGAGAATAGAGTTAATAAACTCATATCTAACTTGTGCTGGTCTTTCTATTTTAAACAAATACTTAAAATCTTTCTTGAAAGTTAGAAAGGGAAAAAATATACAGAGTTTGACATTTGATTTACAAGTTTTTGCTGTCTTTTCTTCCTAAATTGTATTTATTTAACCATAGTAATGGAGACATAAAGGCAATTAAAAATGTTTTCTAATAACATTATTTCACATAGATTCTCTCAAAAATCAGTAAAACACAAAAGTTTTATATGAACACTAAACATAAAATTTTGAATTCTCTTTCTTTCTGCTTAACGTTTAACAAATATTTTACAATTTAATTTTCTTCAGTTACTTTTTTCACCCCGTATAAATATTTATGGAATCAATTTATCATGTTATTTTAAACCATTGTTCATTTAGCCTATTTAGGTTATTCCATATTTCTCTCCCCATTTGAAATCATTTAAAGCTTTAGTAACTATTAGATACTACCAAAAAATTGCCTGATATTTTGATTTAGTAAATAGCACTCTTTTTGATGATTAACAATAAGATAGTATCTTCACATTTTGTAGTTTATTAATTTTACACAATAAAACTTGCTTTCTTGTTGCTCCTCCCGCATCCTTAATCTTCACACTGCTTTTCCATCCTCCTTTGCCATTAGCATCTTACTTTCTTCGCAATTGTATTATGGCTGTTATTTTCTTCTAGGTTTTGTTTTGTTTTTTGTTTTTTGTTTTTTTTGCGGTACGCGGGCCTCTCGCTGTTGTGACCTCTCCCGTTGCGGAGCACAGGCTCCGGATGCGCAGGCTCAGCGGTTATGGCTCACGGGCCCAGCCGCTCCGCGGCATGTGGGATCTTCTTGGACCAGGGCACGAACCCGTGTCCCCTGCATCGGCAGGCGGACTCTCAACCACTGCGCCACCAGGGAAGCCCTATTTTCTTCTAAATGAGGTATCCATAGTAGGAAAGAAAGTGCAAATAAGGTGATATATTTTGTCACAGACACCTGTTTCTGGGTTTTTATGTTATTTCTTATTCTAATTTATGTGTTCATGCATATTCCTTTCAGTGGGAATAACCTGGGATAAATGAATCTTTCAAATCTTTAATAGGTTGAACAATTTGCAACCTTTTCAAGACTTAGAAAACTGTCCCACTGATAAAACCACAGTTTTGCCACACATCCTTTGTTCTGTGGGACATAATATCATATCTAACTTAGGAAGATTCACTACATGGCATGATGATATTGATTTATTCACAACAATGCAATATCTAGCATTTACTGAGAGTTTAGAATGTAGTTCACTAAATATATGAGTCAGTTTACATGGATTTTGCTTCATTAATCTCTCAAACCGTCCAGTAAGGTAGATCTGTTTTCTTTGTTTTTCAGACGACCAAACCAAAGCTTAGAGATGATACATGCTTTTCCTAAGGTCGTACGGCAAATATACAGTGCAAACCAGGATTCCAAACCCCACCTACTTGACTCTAAAGTCCATTTGTTTAAATAGAATTCTACTCTCTCTTCTAGTTTTGCTTGATCTGCAGAGGAATTATGAATTGTCATCTTAAATCCAATTTCTTTAACTCAAATGCCAACACAAATATGCAAAACCGATTTTTTAAATCCTTTTTTTATATAACTAAATAGACCGATCTAGTTGTGTCTTCTCTCCACCCACCCTGTGCTGATATTTATATTAACTACCTCAATGTCAAAATCATGGCTTCTCACCTATTGTTGTTAGTCTTTTTTTTTTATCAAACCTATTCAATAAAGTTTAATTATATTCAATTACTGTATTGACAGCTAATAATAACCAAAATAATAATTAAAATATGTTCATATGCATAATATATATTTCAAACAGAAAATAATATATACTGTCCAGGACAAATTCTGGATAATCTTTTAGTATGTATGTTATTTATAAGGAGTTAAACAATTTAAAAAGCATGTAAATCCAATAAATTACTGCATTTGGACAATGTTTGTCAGTACTATTATAAGGTAAATATACTTGTTTTTAAAAGAAAAATATTTATTTTCATGAATAGTTTAAAAAAGAGTACCCTTAAACAAATATATTTTGTTATAATTAAACCAACCCCAGAAGTTTGTCCATAACTGTTTACAATCTCTGCAGAAAATTTAAAACTATTCTAGAAAATACATGATATGAATAAAGATAGAAAAAGACAATTTATTTTCTATGAATTTTGGCTAGTATTGAAAATGTTTATTTTTTGTTCAAACTCAGAACTGAAATTTATAGCAGAATAAATTAGGCAATTTTATTTCATTGACAGACTAAAATATCATTGAGTGGCTGATAGTATAAAATAAATTGTTTTTTTTTTCAAGATTTTACCTCTCTAAAATTCTTTGGATAAATTCTTTAATAATTCCTTGGATTATTCTTTAATAATAATGCACCTTGGGAAATGGTTTAAAGTAAAATATGTTTTATTCTTGTTTTATTGTGAAAGATTGCTGAACTTTATTGTGTGGGATATATCATTGAGATAAAGAATGCTATGTGTACTATGAGATACAGGTTTTTACTTTGGGTTTTGTTTATCTGAACAGGATACATTTGCATTGAGAGACTTTTTAAAAAATATACTTCTTAGCAAAGCTGAGAAAAAATTTGATGTGTTCAAGAAATGATCAGAAGCAGTGAAGCTTGAGTGTGAACAGTAGTGATGGGTGTGGGACCTATAGATACTCACAGTAGGTCTTTGAAGGGAATCAATATTTTATTCCATTTAATCAGGACTCTGTAATGTATTTAATCAAGGGAGTAATTTGACCAATTTATATTTTTAACAGCACACCGATCACTACTGTAAGATTCAATTTAGAAGGGAGTCACAAGCAAGATTGAAAGACAGGGGGTTATTCCACTAGTCCATGTGAGGAAGAGTAATGGTTTGGACTGGGGGTAGGTAGCAGTGCCAATAAAGATAGGAGAACAGAACTGAGATATATAGAGTTTCTACTAGCTGAAGTTGAAGATTTAATGTATGTCAGTAGATGAATAACAGAGTGGAAGAGAGGAATCAAGAATGACTACTATATTACTAGTTTGAACAACTGGGCAATTGATGATGTAATTTACTGTTGTGAGCAAGAGTTAGGGAAAAAATGGTTTTAGACAGAAGATAAAGCATTTCTCAACACTGTTAAATTAATATAAAAACTACTTATCCTTATTAAATGTTACTTGAAAACTTTAAAATCAGATGGATGTGATTACTGTCTTTAATGAGTTTGAGGTATTCATATAAATCTCTTTTTTTCAAACAACATGACTTCATCTTGAATTGTTTATGGGCTCTCCTAGGATGGTGGTTGCAGTTGTGAAAATGTCACCCTTCTTATCACCACTCTAATGAAAATCACATCTACAAAGGATGAGCACTTCTTTGGTTTTCAATGTTTTTGAAATTTTCAAAAAAATTTTTTTCACATAATTAAAGAAAACAAAGTGGACAAATGCTGGTGCTCAATATTTGTTAACAGTTGCTTTTAAAAAAAATATATATATATAAATGCACACCTACTTCTTACAGTTTCTGTACTCTATCAAACAAAATTTACTCCCAGCAAACTCAGGCCCTGTCCTATCTCACCCATTCTGATAAAATATTTTGAGTTCACAATTTCCAAGGCTTCCTGACAATTTGATTTGCTTACTTCTTAGCTCCTCTTTTCATAGGGAGAGTGACAATTAACTTTTTTGCTGTCATTAGACGCTAACCCAAACACTTCTGTGTTTAAGGTAAATAGAATCCAGTCCCCTTCTTCTGTCTGACAGAGGCCCCTATCATAATAGGTGTTAGAACACCTAGTAATTAAGTGGGAGAAAACTGGAGAATAAAATCAAAGCCAATCGAAACAAAAGCTTAAAGTTGTCTGTTTAATTAGAAAACAATGAGAATGTCACTGTAGTGGGAGTAAAGTGTGTTGATGGAAATGAAAAGAAGGGTAAGATCAGGAACAGCAGTGGCAAATTCCCAAAAGACCTAATTCAAATTTTAAAAATTTGGACTTAATTTTTTTCAGAAACTTTAAGTTATCCAAAGAAAAGAATTGCAATTATCAACTACAAATATTCTAAGATTAGAGTCAAATAAGCCCAAAACAGTAAAAACAAAAAACAAATCAGTATATATATTCTTTGTAACTCAGTTACCAAAAGTTTGGGTGCATTTTCTGTAGAATAAGATATATTAATGTTTTTCTTACTACTAAGCAGAATTCTCTAGTTCCCTTTCTTGATTGAACCCCATGTTGTATGCCAGATACAAGAGGATTATTTATCTGAACCAAGAAGGGACATTAATGGGAAAACTGATGAAATTGGAATCAAATGTATAATTCAAAAAACAGTATCATACCCATGATAATTTTGTAGTTTTGATAATTGTACCTTGGTTAGAATTAACATTGGGGAGGCTCAGTGAAGAGTGTATGAGAACTTCCTATAGTACTTTTACATCTTCAATTATTTCAAAACATAATTAATAAAAATTCTGATAGACTTCCAAAAACAAATTTAAACAATTAAGTAAAATATTTTAAAAATGAGCTATGCAGTCACATAAAGTCATGGAGAAACTTAAATAAATATTGCAGAGTGAAAGAAGCCAGTAATGCTGACTATATAACAGTCTGGAAAAGGAAAAACTATACAGAGAGTAAAAAATATCAGTGGTTGCCGGGGGAATAGGGGGAAAGATGGAGGGATGAGTAGGTAGAGCACAGGGGATTTTTAGGTCAGTAAAAATATTCTGTGTAATACTGTAATGGTCGATACATGTCATTCCACATTCTGTCAAAACCCATAAAATGCACAGCATGAAGGGAGCCTTAATGTATACTGTTGACTTTAGTGAGTAATAATGTATCAATATTGGCTTATCAATTATAACATATGTACCACATTAATGCAAGATGTAAATAATAATGAAAACTGGTGTGGAAGAGTGAAGGGGATATGGGAACACCCTTTGCTTTCTGTTCAACTTTTCTGTAAATCTAAAACTGCTCAATAAATAAACTATTAATTTAAAAATCTGATAGATCACAAAAGATAAATTTATACTACTTTATAATAACACTCATTATAAAATATACTTTATAATAACACTCATTAATGAAATATTCTAAATGGTTTCTTAATTAAATCTAATGTACAATTATTACAGCCCTAGAAAGAAAGAATAACATTTCTGGTTTGATATATCATTTACTTTTTATGTGTCAGTTAAAAAATGAAGAGAAACAGCATTGCAGAGCATTTCTTTTTAGCAATGGTTCTTCCTGATTATCCTAAGTATCCATTCTCATTTACTTTGAACTAGATGAGATATTTCTCTAATATCATTGTAATCCTGTAGGCTTCAGAATGTAATAAAAACTGATATCCATGGATAGCCATTTTAATAGGATAAATTATATTTGAAAGGTCTTTCAACTATTCATTTTCTTCTTCCTCTTCTTCTTCTTCTTCTCCTTTGATATCCAATGATGGGAAACACATTATTTTGAAATATTGAGTGCCAGAGGGAGTTTTAATAAACATCATTTAATTATCTACTTCCATGGTTATCAAAAAGGAAATGAAGCCAAGTTTACTGACATGTCTTCAACTTTATTATAAAAAAAGAAAACCTTACTTCATAATATTTATACAGAGAACTGTGTATATTTCATATTCTCATAATTAAGCATGGATATAATTTTATGAATACTTTAAAGATTTTACGGGAAATAAATGCCAGTAATAAGGCATTTTTAAACTCTGGTTTCTCTTATTAAATTATTTGAACTTCCTTTTATACATTCATTGTAATTTTTAATGACTAGCAGCAGGAGCTAATAAAACTTTCAGAGATAATGAAAATATTCCATATCTGCACTGATCAATACAATAGCTACTAATCACATGTGACAATTGAGCACATTAATGATCGCTAGTTTGACTGAGGAAAATTAAATTTTTAATTTAATATAGTTAGTTTAAATAAATGCCACAGCAGTGAGAAGCCCATGTACTGCAAAAAACAAACAAACAAACAAAGACTACCAAGAGATAATAAAACAAACAAGAGTCAGTCTCTTAAAAACAACTTAAATAAGTAAACATTTTAGCTGAGGAGAATGAAAGTTTTCCCAAAGTAAGCAAAGTCTTTCCCATGTTAAAAATGGTCAGTGATTTTTTAAGGAACCTCCATACTGTTCTCCATAGTGGCTGTATCAATTTACATTCCCACCAACAGTGCAAGAGGGTTCCCTTTTCTCCACACCCTCTCCAGCATTTATTGTTTGTAGATTTTTTGATGATGGCCATTCTGACCAGTGTGAGCTGATATCTCATTGTAGTTTTGATCTGCATTTCTCTAATGATTAATGATGTTGAGCATTCTTTCATGTGTTTGTTGGCAATCTGTATATCTTCTTTGGAGAAATGTCTATTTAGGTCTTCTGCCCATTTTTTTTTTTTTTTTTTTTCGGTACACGGGCCTCTCACTGCTGTGGCCTCTCCCATTATGGAGCACAGGCTCCGGACGTGCAGGCTTAGTGGGCATGGCTCACGGGCCCAGCCGCTCCGCGGCATGTGGGATCCTCCTGGACCGTGGCACGAACCTGTGTCCCCTGCATTGGCAGGCAGACTCTCAACCACTGCGCCACCAGGGAAGCCCTTCTGCCCATTTTTGAATTGGGTTGTTTGTTTTTTTTGTTATTAAGCTTCATGAGCTGCTTGTAAATTTTGGAGATAATCCTTTGTCAGTTGTTTCATTTGCAAATATTTTCTCCCATTCTGAGGGTTGTCTTTTGGTCTTGTTTATGGTTTCCTTTACTGTGCAGAAGTTTTTAAGTCTCATTAGGTCCCATTTGTTTGTTTTTGTTTTTATTTCCATTTCTCTAGGAGGTGGATCAAAAAGGATCTTGCTGTGATTTATGTCATAGAGTGTTCTGCCTATGTTTTCCTCTAAGAGTTTGATAGTTTCTGGCCTTACATTTAGGTCTTTAATCCATTTTGAGCTAATTTTTGTATGGTGTTAGGGAGTGTTCTAATCTCATACTTTTACATGTACCTGTCCAGGTTTCCCAGCACCACTTTCTGAAGAGGCTGTCTTTTCTCCACTGTATATTCTTGCCTCCTTTATCAAAGATAAGGTGACCATATGTGCGTGGGTATATCTCTGGGCTTTCTATCCTGTTCCATTGATCTATATCTCTGTTTTTGTGCCAGTACCATACTGTCTTGATTACTGTATTCCTTAAAAAACTACAAATAGAACTATCATATGACCCAGCAATCGCACTACTGGGCATATACCCTGAGAAAACCATAATTCAAAAAGAGCCATGTACCAATATGTTCATCGTAGCTCTATTTACAATAGCCAGGACATGGAAGCAACCTAAGTGTCCATCAACATTTGAATGGATAAAGAAGATGTGGCACATGTATACAATGGAATATGACTCAGCCATAAAAAGAAACGAAACTGAGTTATTTGTAGTGAGGTGGAGGGACCTAGTGTCTGTCATACAGAGTGAAGTAAGTCAGAAAGAGAAAGACAAATACAATATGCTAATACATATATATGGAATCTAAGAAAAAAAAAAAGTAATGAAGAACCTAGGTGTAAGAAGGGAATAAAGACACAGACCTACTCGATAATGGACTTGAGGATATGGGTAGGGGGAAGGGTAAGCTGTGACAAAGTGAGAGAGTGGCATGGAGATATATACACTACCAAACATAAAATAGATAGCTAGTGGGAAGCAGCCACATAGCACAGGGAGATCAGCTCGTGCTTTGTGACCACCTAAAGGGGTGGGATAGGGAGGGTGGGAGGGAGGGAGACGCATGAAGGAAGAGATATGGGAACATATGTATATGTATAACTGATTCACTTTGTTATAAAGCAGAAACTAACACACCATTGTAAAGCAATTATACTCCAATAAAGATGTTAAAAAGAAAAAATGGTCAGGGAAATTAATGATTTCAGTTAGTTTGTTATCTGTAAACTCAGTTAATTGTAGTTATTCCCATTTATACATGGACTTATTGAAGTTCAATGAGTTTTAGTAAATCAGGAATTTTTAAGAGTTTTGTTGGGATTTTTACCTACATTGGTTTGGATATAAAGCCCATGCTCTCCTATGCTCTCTCCAATGAAAACAAATTCTCTGAGTAAAAAATAATAACATGCATACCTCAAGAAAACCTATAGCGTTAGTTTGCTAGGGCTATCATACAAAATACTACAGACTGGATGGCTTAAACAACAGAAACATTTTCTCATAGTTCTGGAGGCTGAAAGTCCAAGATCAAGGTGTTATGAAGTCTGGTTTCTCCTAAGGCCTCTCTCCTTGGCTTGCAGATGACCACCTGTTTCTGCCTCTTCATATGGTCATCCCTAGTGTCTCTCTGTGACCTAATCTCTTCCTCTTGTAAGCACACCAATCATGTCAGATTAAGGCATACCCTAATAGCCTCTCTTTAACTTATTCACCTCTTAAAGGCCCTGTCTCCAAATACAGTCACATAATAAGGTATGGGGTGTTAGGGCTTCAGTGCATGAATTTTGAGAGGATATAATTAGCCCATAACACCTATGTAAAACTAAACTGTATTATTATTGTTTTAAATATATTAGGAAACACCACTATAATTTTTATTTTATTATTTATTTATTTATTTATATTTTATTTTATTTTTTTCACCATTTAAACTTTTTATTTTATATTGGAGTAAAGCTGATTAACAATGTTTAGATAGTTTTAGGTGCACAGCAAAGCGACTCAGCCATACATAAACATGTATACATTCTTCCCCAAACTCCCCAAAATGAAAAGACAACTTATGGACTGGGAGAAAACATTTGTGAATGATATGACCAATAAAGGGTTAATATCTAACATATATCAACAGGTCATACAACTCAACATCAAAAAAACAAACAACCCAATTAAGAAATGGGCAGAAGAACAGGATAGACATTTTTCCAAAGAGGACCTGAATAAACATTATCCAAAGAGGCCCATGAAAAGATGTGCAACATCGCCAATAAGCAGAGAAATGCAAATCAAAACCACAATGAGATATAAACCCATACTAGTCAGAATGGCTATCATCAAAAAGAATACAAATAACAGCTGTTGGTGAGGATGTGGAGAAAAGGGAATATTTGTATACTCTTGGGGGGAATGTAAATTGGTGCAGCCATTATGGAAAACAGTATGGAGGTTCCTCAAAAAACTAAAAATAGAACTATCATATGACTCAGTCATTCTACTCCTGGGTATATATTCAAAAAGGACAAAACCACTAATTCAAAAAGAAACATGCACCCCAATTTTCACAGCAGCATTATTTACAATTGCCAAGATATGGAAGCAACCGAAGTGTCCATCAACAGATGAGTGGGTAAAGAATAAGCGGCATATATATATAGATCTATATATATCTATATATAGATCTATATATATATGAAATGCGATCCTACTCAGCCATAAAAATGAATAAAATTTTGTCATTTGCAGCAGCAACATGGATGAACTTGGAGGGCATTATGCTAAGTGAAATAGACAGACAAAGGCAAATACTGTATATCACTTATATGTGGAATCTAAAAAATACAACACACTAGCGAATATAGCAAAAGAGAAGCAGACACACACATACAGAGAACAAACTAGTAGTTACCAGTTAAGAGAGGGAAGGGGGAAGGGTAATATAGAGGTAGGGGATTAAGAGGTATAAACTATTAGGTATAAAATAAGCTACGTGAAGATATATTGCACAACTTGGAGAATATAGCCAATATTCTGCAATAACTATAAATGGAGTATAACCTTTAAAAATTGTGAATCTCTATATTGTACACCTGTAACATATAATATTACTGTATATAAACTATACTTCAATAATAAATAAATAGATAAATGTTTTCATGAATTAATAAAAGTAAGCTATAAATTTGTCTAAATTGATAAAATAAATCACCCCTTTAGAATAACTGGATGTTGTTAGTCTAATGATTTATAGGATGTTTAAAAAAATAAAATATACTTTAAAAGCATAAAAAACTAAATTTCCCATTGTAAAGATGCTTAGGTGACCTATTTAATGAAAAAATAAAATGAAGAAGAAAACCTATTTGAATGATGTTTTCCAGGGTCTGAGAGTCCTTGAAGGCAATTTAATCTCTTAATTATTTGAAATATGTTCTGCGGTATTGTTTTTATTTATTTATTTATTTTATTTTATTTATTTATTTATTTATTTATTTTTGCGGTACGCGGGCCTCTCACTGTTGCGGAGCACAGGCTCCGGACGCGCAGGCTCAGTGGCCATGGCCCACAGGCCCAGCCGCTCCGCGGCATGCGGGATCTTCCCGGACCAGGGCACGAACCCGTGTCCCCTGCATCGGCAGGCGGACTCTCAACCACTGCGCCACCAGGGAAGCCTGGTATTGTTTTTATATTGTTTAATTGCTAAGTAAGAAGAGTGATTTTGCTAGAAGACTCAGTTATTTTCTGAATTACTCTAGATTTTGAAGTGATTCCTGTTGAATTAATGTAAATTCACCTAGACCAAGAGCAGGGGAATGAATAAGGAGGCAAGAAACTGCAGGTGAATGAGGATCAATGTGACACAAAGAAACAGGAGAAAGTGATCATAAACTAATACCATGAACAACTGGAAAGAGTTGTAGTAACCCTCTGATGGGACAGTCAGTAGGTAGCATGAGGCTTGGGCTGCACCTTAAAGAAAATTTACGTTTCTGAACAGATGAATACAAAATAGGAAATGATTCTGATTTATTTGGTTAAAACATATCCTTACTGATAACAGAGTACTAAGGAAAAATCAAGCATGTAGAGACTTTTTATTTATCATTAAGTGCTTCAATTATTTAAAAATTATTGCAATAATATAAAGCTTTCTGAACAGTGTGTGTCTCTTAGGGGCTCCTGCATTTATGTGGGATCCATTGTCTTTTAAAGACTTCAAAAATAAACTTTTATAATATTAACTCCTAAAAATTATTGATTTATAAATAACTACATCAAATCAATCTTACATAATAGTAAAATAAAAAGAATGAAAAAGTTTAATGTTAGATAAAATAGTCCATTCATTCTTTTGGATAAAAGAAATCTTTATATTCTGCTGAAAGTAAATCTTCAGCAAAAAATAGGACAAGCTTGTGCTACTGCTATTTATACCAATATATCACTGGTATATACATTTTATATCAATAAGAGAATCTAAGAAATGCCAATAAACTATTAAAAATAAACAATAACTATTTAAAAATAAACAATTTTTAGTTCCCATTTATGTTTCAAATAAACACTTTTAATTAGAGTTCTTGCTAATTGAAATAATACATTTTCTTAAATCAACACTACAATGAGAGGGGCTTCCCTGGTGGCGCAGTGGTTGAGAGTCCGCCTGCCGATGCAGGGGACATGGGTTCGTGCCCCGGTCCAGGAGGATCCCACATGCCGGGAGCGGCTGGGCCCGTGAGCCATGGCCACTGGGCCTGCGCGTCTGGAGCCTGTGCTCTGCAACGGGAGAGGCCCGCGTACCGCAAAAAGAAAAAAAAAAAAAAAACTACAGTGAGGTACTACCTCACACCAGTCAGAATGGCCATCATTAAAAAGTCTACAAATAAAAAATGCTGGAGAGGGTGTGGAGAAAAGGGAACCCTCTTACACTGGTTGTGGGAATGTAAATTGGTGCAGCGACTATGGAAAACAGTACGGAGGATCCTCAAAAAACTAAAAATAGAGTTGCCATATGATCCAGCAATCCTACTCCAGGGCATATATATGGACAAAACTATAATTCGAA
>RJWK010051815.1:0-15831 GCA_004363435.1 Platanista minor | reverse complement strand
CTTTTAATAAGCAACTTCTTTTAATTCCCAGCACATAGCACAATATATGTATGGCACATAGTAGGTGCTCAGTAAATATCTGTTCATTGAATGACTAAATGAAGATAGAGAACCATTCAGACTAGAATTATCTAATCCAACTGCCTGCATTGTCCAAATTAATCAAAAATCTTCTAAATATTCTTGGTAGAGAGAGGAACGGTCAAATAATTCCTTTCAACTTTACTTTTTTTGTTGTTTTGTAGAGTTAAAAATAATGTGAAAAATTGAGATTATTGACAGCAGTAGTAAGAGAATAGCCAAAAAGCTTTTTTCTACCCATTTCCTGGTAATTACAAGTATTTCTGAAGTAAACCACTCAATCCCACACAATCTAGTTTTAAGAAAGGTCACTTTTGCAGAACAGGTTTGGATTTCCTCCTTGAGTCTCCTTCTCAAGATCATTAAGTGACCTCAAAGTCCCTGCCCAGGACAAATGCTGATCCTAGTGACCTCAAGGAGGGAGGGATATGTGAAAACTACAGTCTGTGGAGCCCCCAGGAGGGCGATAACTTTCACCTTTTCTCCACCCAGAGAGTGACATTGTCAAAAGAGTGCTTCAGAAATATCCTGAATTGTGTCTTATCCCAGGAGCTTCTGAAGGAGCTGGAGAAACTGAAGAGTCATTAGTTTCTGAACGAAGCCAATGCAACCAGTGGCACCTGGTTGCATTGGCAGAGGGACTTTGGAACTGTTCTGCCCATTAAGACACTTAAATTAATCGAGAAGGTTTAGTCACACTGATGTGGTCAGCTGGTTTCACAACTGAGCTTGATTAAAATTTTTCCAGTCTGTTGGCCTCAGTTTCTCCATCTGGAAATGGGGAAGACAAAATTAAATCTAAGGGCCTTCCTTCCTTATTTGTCTAAGAGGGGTGTCTAAGGTCTCGGCTCACCCCCTGCAGGGCTGGTAACTGTGACTGATGAGCTGACATGACCAACCCATTACATTATCCTACCACATTCTTGAAGTCAACTTTCAGCAAACCTACTGGCTGTGTTCAGATTTGTTGACTCCTGCAGGTTAGGCTCTAGAGAAATTTTATACAGGAATTCTGTAAATGTGATGGGGGTGCAGGTTGTGTGTTTTACTCATCATTGGAAAAGAAAGAGGGAACAGGGGTGGGTATATGTGAATAGCTGATGATGGAAATTCAGCCAAGGAACTGGGGGTGGCTTCCAATATTCGGAAAATGGACTTTTATCCCTAGGTGTCCTGAATTTTAACTCTTAATTTTTACTCCATTAAAATGCCTTAAATTTCAAAAAAAAAAAAAAAAAGAAGTAAACACCACAAATGCCAATCATTTTAGGGCCCAGGGACTACTTAAGACATTCTCTTCTTCAGGGAATGCAATAATTTCTTGGCATTTTTGGGTATTATGAACAGATGAGGATCCTGAGATTATAGTCAGTTCTCTGATTCAGCTGGTTCACTTGAAGATCAGGTTTTAAAAGCAATCTATAATAATTATATATTTTTTCTCTACAGGAATTGGGAAGAATGAGAGATATGGAGAAATTCTGAATGTTATTTTAAAAATTCCCGTTACTATTTCTAGCTCTCACTCTTCTTTCTCTAACAGCAGTCACTTATTCAAAGTATTATACCATGCTCATTTTTGAAAAAATTTATTTGTTTTATTTATTTATTTTTGGCTGCGTTGGGTCTTTGTTGCTGCGCGCGGGCTTTCTCTAGTTGCGGTGAGCAGGGGCTACTCTTCGTTGAGGTGCGTGGGCTTCTCATTGCAGTGGCTTCTCTTGTTGTGGAGCATGGGCTCTAGGCACGCGGGCTTCAGTAGTTGTGGCACGTGGGCTCAGTAGTTGTGGCTCGCGGGCTCTAGAGCTCAGGCTCAGTAGTTGTGGTGCATGGGCCTAGTTGCTCTGCAACATGTGGGATCTTCCCGGACCAGGGCTCAAACCTGGGCTTGAACCCATTTCGCCTGCATTGGCAGGAGGATTCTTAACCACTGTCCCACCAGGGAAGGCCATACCATGCCCTTTTGGTATTTCTTGCTGTTTCATGAAACTATGAGCATAGAGTGAACGTTTATTTTGACATATTTTTTCTCAAAAGTGCTCATTATGCTTTCAAAAATGACAGCAACATGGAGAATGCATACTGCTTATAATGATAAAACTATATATTATCTTTTTATGGCAAACATAGCATTGTCTTAGGTGCTAAAGATACAAAAAGGGCAATGAATCCTATCTCTCAAGAGATGTGTGATCTTATTTTAGAAAAAAAACTTAAACAATGGCACAAAGAGCAAATATGAATATGAAGCACAAGTAAGGTTGTCTTATAACCAGGTATATCAATCCATCAAATGTAAAAATCTCCAGTTCAAAGAAAAAATAGTCCAAACTGATTGGGGACCAAGAAATGGAACTGCCTGTACCAAAAAACATCCACACACTATTTTTTTGTGTGTGTGTGGTACACGGGCCGCTCACTGCTGTGGCCTCTCCCGTTGCGGAGCACAGGCTCCGGACGCACAGGCTCAGCAGCCGTGGCTCACGGGCCCAGCCGCTCTGCGGCATGTGGGATCCCCCTGCACCGGCAGGTGGACTCTCAACCACTGCGCCACCAGGGAAGCCCTCAAACACTATTTTAAAGCAAATAAATTGTTTCTGAAGAAAAATATTTTTAGTAATGGGAAGAACAATGATGTCATTAAGAAAAACTTTGAGAAAACCTTTTCACCTATTTCTAGAATGTTATTTCTCATTGCATAATTTACCGGACTTGGTAATGTGCTAAGTATCTAGGATTAGTATTTAAAAAAAGAGAGATAACAGAGTCTTCTAGAAATTAAGTTTTCACAGTGGCTCAGGATTTGAAATTTCCAGCATAGCCCCTCCCTAGGAGGAGGGCAAATATTAACCCTTATAAATAGTCTTTAATAATGTATTTGAGTGGATTATAATGTTGTAAAAAAGTGACCTCTGATAGGTACGTCATACCCCACAGGTCTGTTTCATTCTATTTTATGATTTAAAAGCAAGTGCAGATCTTCTACAGAGGCTACTCCAAGTTGTTCCTTAGGCAATGGCAGGATTTCCTTTCTCATGGCTGAATAATATTCCTCTGTGTGTGTGTGTGTGTGTGTGTGTGTGTGTGTGTGTGTGTGTGTATGTCTGTGTGTCTGTGTGTTTATCCATTCATCTGTTGATGGGATAAGCACAGTTCGCACAATGGTTAAGAGCCCTAAGTATGTAACCTTAGTCAGGTTCCTTAGCCTTTCTACACCTAAGTTTTTTGTAAAATGAGGTAATAATAGCTGATATTTATTGAATACTTATGAAGCACTGGGCATGTACTATTTTACATGTGTTATCTAATTTAATCTTTGTAAAAATGCTATGAGATAGATACTCTTATTATTTCCATTTTACCACTGAGGAAGCTCAAGGCCCAGAGAAATTAAGTAATTCGTTCAAGGTCATGCAGATAGTAGGTGGCTGAGTCCGAATTGAGACCCAGGCAAATTGGGTCTAGAGCCTGCGTTCTTGGCCACTATGATATATGGCTTCCATAGAATATTAGTACCTACGTCCCCTTAGTACATATGAGAGGATAAAATAAGATAATGCCTGAGAAGCAAGAAAACTACAATCCTGCAGCCTGTGGAACAAAAACCACATTCATAGAAAGACAGACAAGATGAAAAGGCAGAGGGCTATATACCAGATGAAGGAACAAGGTAAAACCCCAGAAAAACAACTAAATGAAGTGGAGATAGGCAACCTTCCAGAAAAAGAATTCAGAATAACGATAGTGAAGATGATCCAGGACCTAGGAAAAAGAATGGAGGCAAAGATCGAGAAGATGCAAGAAATGTTTAACAAAGACCTAGAAGAATTAAAGAACAAACAAACAGAGATGAACAGTACAATAACTGAAATGAAAACTACGCTAGAAGGAATCAATAGCAGAATAACGGAGGCAGAAGAACGGATAAGTGACCTGGAAGACAGGATGGTGGAATTCACTGCTGCGGAACAGAATAAAGAAAAAAGAATGAAAAGAAATGAAGACAGCCTAAGAGACCTCTGGGACAACATTAAACACAACAGCATTCGCATTATAGGGGTCCCATAAGGAGAAGAGAGAGAGAAAGGACCAGAGAAAATATTTCAAGAGATTATAGTTGAAAACTTCTCTAACATGGGAAAGGAGATAGCCACCCAAGTCCAGGAAGCACAGCGAGTCCCATACAAGATAAACCCAAGGAGAAACACGCCGAGACACATAGTAATCAAATTGGCAAAAATTAAAGACAAAAAAAATTATTGAAAGCAGCAAGGGAAAAACGACAAATAACATACAAGGGAACTCCCATAAGGTTAACAGCTGATTTCTCAGCAGAAACTCTACAAGCAAGAAGGGAGTGGCATGATATACTTAAAGTGATGAAAGGGAGGAATCTACAACCAAGATTACTCTACCCGGCAAGGATCTCATTCAGATTCAATGGAGAAATCAAAAACTTTACAGACAAGCAAAAGCTAAGAGAATTCAGCACCACCAAACCAGCTGTACAACAAATGCTAAGTGGGAAACACAAGAGAAGAAAAGGATCTACACAAACAAACCCAAAATAATTAAGAAAATGGTCATAGGAACATACATATCGATAATTACCTTAAACGTGAATGGATTAAATGCTCCTACCAAAAGACACAGGCTTGATGAATGGATACAAAAACAAGACCCAACTATATGCTGTCTACAAGAGACCCACTTCAGACCTAGGGACACATACAGACAGAAAGTGAGGGGATGGAAAAAGATATTCTATGAAAATGGAAATCAAAAGAAAGCTGGAGTAGCAATACTCATATCAGATAAAATAGACTTTAAAATAGAGAATGTTACAAGAGACAAGGAAGGACACTACATAATGATCAAGGGATCAATCCAAGGAGAAGATATAACAATTATAAATATATACGCACCCAACATAGGAGCACCTCAGTACATAAGGCAACTGCTAACAGCTATAAAAGAGGAAATCAACAGTAACACAATAATAGTGGGGGACTTTAACACCTCACTTACACCAATGGACAGATCATCCAAAATGAAAATAAATAAGGAAAGAGAAGCTTTAAATGACACAATAGACAAGAGAGATTTAATTGATATTTATAGGACATTCCATCCAAAAACAGATTACACTTTCTTCTCAAGTGCGCACGGAACATTCTCCAGGATAGGTCACATCTTGGGTCACAAATCAAGCCTCAGTAAATTTAAGAAAATTGAAATCATATCAAGCATCTTTTCTGACCACAACTCTATGAGATTAGAAATGAGTTATGGGGAAAAAAATGTAAAAAACACAAACACATGGAGGCTAAACAATACGTTACTAAATAACCAAGAGATCACTGGAGAAATCAAAAACTACCTAGAGACAAATGACAATGAAAACATGACGATCCAAAACCTATGGGATGCAGCAAAAGCTGTTCTAAGAGGGACGTTTATAGCTATACAAGCCTACCTCAAGAAACAAGAAAAATCTCAAATAAACAATCGAACCTTACACCTAAAGGACCTAGAGAAAGAAGAACAAACAAAACCCAAAGTTAGCAGAAGGAAAGAAATCATAAAGATTAGAGCATAAATAAATAAATAAATAAATAAAAATATAATACCCATCATGCACTTAGCAGTGTGTGTGGCACATAATAAGAACTCAGTAAACATTAGTTATTGTAAGTAGTATTCCTTTAATTCAAAATGTCAACTTCCTGTTCCCCTTCAGGAATGCAAATGTGAAAATTAATATATACAAGTGCTTCTGAGAATTTTTTTTTTAATTTATATTTATTTATTTATTTTTGGCTGCATTGGGTCTTCGTTGCTGTGCACAGGCTTTCTCTAGTTGCGGTGAGCGGGGGCTACTCTTCGTTGTGGTGTGTGGGCTTCTCATTGTGGTGGCTTCTCCTGTTGTGGAGCATGGGCTCTAGGTGCACGGGCTTCAGTAGTTGTGGCATGCAGGCTCATTAGTTGTGGCTTATGGGCTTAGTTGCTCCACGGCATGTGGGATATTCCCGGACCAGGACTCGAACTCGTGTCCCCTGCATTGGCAGGTGGATTCTTAACCACTGTGCCACCAGGGAAGTCCCTGCTTCTGAGAATTTTTGAACTTAGTTTTGTTTGTCTGTTTTTTTGATTTTTGCAGTATGCGGGCCTCTCACTGTTGTGGCCTCTCCCGTTGCGGAGCGCAGGCTCTGGACGCGCAGGCTCAGTGGCCATGGCTCATGGGCCCAGCCGCTCTGCGGCATGTGGGATCTTCCCGGACCGGGGCACGAACCCGTGTCCCCTGCATCGGCAGGCGGACTCTCAACCACTGCGCCACCAGGGAAGCCCGAACTTAGTTTTGTATAATTTGTTTCTGAACAAATTGATTATGTTGATATTCATAAAAGGGAGCTCAGCTGTTGATTTTCCTGTTTTGTTTTAAATGTTAGTCTATTGTTTTTTATATTAACATCTTTATCTCTGTCTTAGATTGACTCATGACTCCTGAAAACAGCAACACTGAAAACATTTATTTACTGGCAGTTTGTTTCTCTCCCTTCTCATTCCCTGAAATGGCTGTCTGCTTTTTTTTTTTTTTAAATTATTAATTATATAGTGACTTTCTCAGGTATAGGGATTTAGTGTATTTAAAAATGTTGTTTCCTCCCTTTTAAGACATCATCACTCAAGAGATGACAACAGCTGTTCAAGAAGCAGAAGCCACTTTATCTTCAGTGATGCAAGAGCAGCAGGTTTCTACCCTCGAGGTTACCAGAGGAGATGGCGAGACTGAGGGAGGGAAAGAGTTGCCCTCTGCCACAGCTGATGCTCCTGGTGTTACTCAGCTATCGAGAAGATGGGAGCCTCTGGCCACTGTGGTTTCAACGACACCCGTCCCTCTGTCTTTCGAAGTTACTCCCACTGTAGAAGGTCTGTAAGGGAGAGAATTGTGCTCAGTGTTTTGGGGGTGGATCTTTTCTGAGTTGATAAGGAATACAATGAGTGAGGCAGATGGCCCTGTCACCAGGGTACACACACACACACAGACACACACACACACAGACACATACATACACGCACACATACACACATACGTACACACATACACACACATACACATATACATGCATGCACACACACATACATACACATACATACAAGCATACATACACACACATACACACCTCACCTGGAAGTATATTTTTTAAGCAGGAAAGGTAGGTGAACTCTTTCTTGTTTGGAGAGGTGTGGCACAGCTAAAGGACAAGGGGTTAGTTCCCAAGTAAAATCTCCTGGTGGCTCATCTCTGAGGCCCACGAAGCCCAAGCCTCCTGAGAACTCTCTCCTAGTTTGACACGTCTGGCTGCTAGGTGCCAGCGGGGTGAAACCAGCAAGGACCTGGGCGTGAAACCAACAAAGACTTGGGTTTGAATCCCAGCTTTGGCCCTCACTAGCACTGTGGCTTCAAGAAAGTTTCTTAATGTCTCCAAGCCTTGGTTTGTTCCTCTTTAAATAATGCCTACCTGTCTTATGGGTTATTTTAAGGTTTTCGAATAATGTGTAAAAAGTACTTTCTACGTAGGAGGCCCTCAGATGCTCTGATGTCTTAAGGACAGTGAAGTTTTCGAATCTGGGTGATCATCAGAATCACCTGAGAGTACAAAAATTATTATTATTATTTAGTTATTATTTTTGGACTTCATGTCTCTGTCTCATCATTGGTCTAAGTAAATCCTACTTTTATTTATTAAGTGAGTTATCTTTAACAATGTAATAAATACCTTCTAATCCTTCCTGCCTGCCTCCCCTGCAAGAAAAACCCTTAGGATCTTGTCAGTAATCTACAGGTAACCCCATGACCCTTCCCATCTAAACCCCATCCTCCTCTGTTAACCATTAACCTGAATCTTGTGTTCATCATTTCCTTGACTTCTTTTTCTTTTAGTTTTGTCGTGTCTGTATGTACTCCTGATATTATACACTTAAAATTTTTAGATTTTTTACTTTATCAAAACAGTATTGTGCTGTGGATAGCCTTTTTGGGACTTTTTTTTTTTAATTTAATATTCTAAGGCCTATATTTACTTACTGCAGTTCTTTTGCTTTGACTGCTTGCAATATTCCATTATGAAAATGTATCACAGTTTATTCACCCGATCTTCATCCAGTCTTTTCTAGTGATTTGCACTTGGGTCATTTCCAGGTTTGGCTATTGTGAACATGGCTGCCATGAATATTCTTTTACATATTCTCCATTGCACGAGTGTAGGAGATTCCCTTGGGTATATACCTAGGAACTGAGTTGCTGGACAAGAGGGCATAAGAATATTTGACTTTAGGAGGCAATGCCTAACTGCTTTCCAAAGTGGTTGCTTCCATTTATACTGCAAACAGCAATGTATGTGAGAATCTGTGGATCCATATCCTGGGAGCTTTCACAAATAGTTTCTCAGCTTTCATCACCAAGGAGGTTCTGATTCGGTAAGTTGGGATATGTAGAAAGCATGAAAACTGACATTTAAAAAATTACCTCAAGAGATTCTGATGATCCAACAAGCTTGCAAAATACTACTATTCTAGAGTTTCTAGATTTGGGAATATCTGGGGCTAAATTTGGCTGCTTTAAAATTGGGCATATTGCAGACACAGATCTAAGCTTTTACTCTTTGACTTGATTTTTAAAAGTCATCCTTGGGGTATATTTAAATAAATTTTTGTTAAATTTTCTACCTTTGGTAATAGGTTATATAAAATCCCACAAAATCCATAGTATTTTAAATAGAATAAACGGGAGATTAACATTTGAAAACAAAGTTCTGATTTGAGATAATATATTTTCCTGGAAGAAAAAGTATTTGCCTCGGGTGGCTGGATTGGTGCAATGTGGGAAGGAAGAGCTGGTCTAAGTGCCAAACTTACTGTATATAAGAGACTGGCTTCAGGGCTTCCCTGGTGGCACAGTGGTTGAGAGTCCTCCTGCTGATGCAGGGGACACGGGTTCGTGCCCCGGTCTGGGAAGATCCCACGTGCCGCTCCGCGGCTAGGCCCGTGAGCCATGGACACTGAGCCTGCGCGTCCGGAGCCTGTGCTCCGCAACGGGAGAGGCCACAACAGTGAGAGGCCCGTGTACTGCAAAAAAAAAAAAAAGATACTGGCTTCATTCGTCATTTCTTGCTTAAGAAGTAAAAGCATATGTATATATTCCCCATGCTGATCATCTTTGGGTCATGTCTCTTGTGTTTGGCAGACCTAATGGACACAGTCACAGGGCCGAATGAGGAGTTGTTCACACCAATTGTGGGTTCTCCAGTGACGCCCCCTGGGATAATGAAGGAAGCACCTAGCACTTCCCCAGCGCTTGCTGATCCTGAGGCATCTTCTGAGAGAAGAACTGCTACTCCACCCATTAGCTATGTTAATACAGCTGCCTCCTATGGTCTGGACCAACTGGAATCTGAAGGTATCCATGCTTTGAAGGCAATCTTTTCTGGGACAGATTCAGTGAGTCACTGAGCAACTGTTGTCTTTGAGAAAAGATCCAGGATAAGTATATTCTGTGTGTAGTGTAGATCAGGGGTCAGTAGACCATGGCCCAGCCAAATCTGGCCTGCCGTCTGTTTTTGTATGGCAAGCTAAAATTGGTCTTTACATTTTCAAACGATTGAAAAAAATCAAAAGAAGAATAGTATTTCGTGACATGTAGAAGTTTTTATAAAATTTGAATTTCAGGGTTCCTAATTAACAGCCACACTTATTCATTTGTGTATTGTCTGTGGCTACTTTTGTGCCAGAGCAGCAGAGTTGAGTAGTTGTGACAGAGACTAACTGCCCACAGAGCCTAAAATATTTATGAGATGACCCTTTACCGAAAAAGCTTGCTGACCCCTGCTCTGCCTCAGTAGTTCTCAATTACAGTTGAACATTAGAATCACCTTGGGGAGCTTTTAAAGGATCCTAATGACTGAGTCCTTCTCCCAGCGATTCTGATTCAGTTGGGATGGAATCTGGCAACAACATTTTTCAAGAGCTGCTTGAGATGATTTCAGTGTGCAGGCTGAATTGAGAAAACTGGTTTAATGGAAAACTTGAGTTTCCCCACCAGATTTTCTTGGGTGAAAGTTTTAATATGGTTTGTATTTTCGTTAACACTGCTCTGGTTGTTAATGCTGGGTCATTCTCCCTTAATTACGTCTCTGGGTTAGATGTTCCACTTTTTGGAGATAGACAGTCTCCTTACCTGTTAAGGCTGAGAAATTCTTGCCAAATTTTACTTTCCAAGACATTGGCTTTGAGCATGAAAAAAGATGCTTGGAGCACAGCTGCACATCCACAAATATAATGAAAGGTCGTTTAATTAATCAGCCTTTTGGCAGGTGAACAGCTCCTGGCTGGGTTGCAAAATGCCCAGAGATTTGTAGTGCTGTTCTTAAAACTAATCTGGAAGACAGGTAAGCTTTTGGGCACTAAATTAGCCATGTGTTGGATGCAGTAAAGACACAGGATGTGCTGTTATTTTATATTTTGTCTACTCTGTAACAGAGAAGGTGGTTCAGCCAGGTTTGCAGCAGGCTGTATTGCAGACTTTCAGGGTAATACTGGTAGTCTTCTGGTGGAGAAATGTGACATTTTAGGAGGAATGTGAATTCCATGGAGTGCTGGTTTAAGAAATGGATCAAAGCGAGCTCAGAGGCCAACAGCTTTTGCTGTCCACATTAAGATAAAAACTTGGAATGTAGTCTCATATTAGCTGTCTGCTCTCCTTGATGCCATCTGGAAAGACCAGGTTTCCCCAAATTAACCTGAGTGAGAGATGACAGCTTTACCCAGCAGGGCTCATTTAATCAGAGGAAAAAAATTGTGTTTGTGAATAATCCATACTTGTGAAACTGCAATGCTTTTCTAAATTTAGTAGATGATGGCAGTTATATTGAGATGTGTGAGAATTTTCTTAACATGCCTAAGATGTCCTAGAGTTTTAGTGCTTTTCTTCTACACAGCTCAATTCCAGCTTCTTTTTGAGAATATATTTTGTCATTTATGATTCTTGTCAAGGCTTATGAAAAGATATTTTTGGTTTAAAAATATTCTTTCTGCTATGTTGTTGGGCTTAAGACAATATTTTGAATGAGCACACCTTTTCTCCGAAATACCAGGGAGTACAATTTATATTTAATTAGTATACGTTAATAATGTCACAATTAGTTTTATGCTGGTCTATCTAGTCCTCTTAAAGCAGGAGTGACTACACTTATTTAAATCGATAAATCGGTAGATTCCTGGATGTATTGGAGGACTCCATTTTCAGTGCATGTTTTTCCACTTTGTCCAGGAATATAAGTGCAGCCTGAGGCTTTGACTGGATGAAACATTTTAATTCTTCCATAGCATTGGACCCAGGGGAAGATAGTTTATTCTTACGTAGAACGAGGTTGTGTGATGTCAAGTTATCTACCTTTCAAATTGGAATCTCTGTGTCTGATGTGTTGATAAATGTCAGTTCTCCAGTTAAGGTGTGTGTTTATTTAATTATGTTATTAAACTCCCTATATGTTATTTGAATATCTTCCTTCCCACTCAGGGGCAGGAGCACTTCTCCAGAGAATGGGGTATTTGTCTCAGTGAGATATGGACAAGAGACCTGCCCCTTTTAGACACCACACACCCAAGGAGCAAGAACCTTTGTGGAAATTTCTGAATGTTTATTCTTCAAGGGATAGTCAATGTCCCAGATGAGCCTAAAATTTGTATCTGCGTGGTACCCTGTCTTGTTGTCTTTTCTTTCACGTCTCTACAACATAATGACTAAGGGAGTGTGTTAGTTTTCTAGGGCTGCCATAACAAAGTCTCACAAACTGGGTGATTTAAAACAGCAGACATTTGTTCTCTTGCAATTTTAGAGCCTAGAAGTCTGAAATCAAGTTGTAGGCAGCGCTGCGCTCCCTGCAAAGCCTCTGGGTGAGGATCGTCCCTTGCCTCTTCCAGCTTCTGGTGCCTCAGGTGTTCCTTGGCTTGTGGCAGCATCACTGCAGTCTCTGCCTCCATCTTCACCTCTTCCCTCTTAGTGTCTCTGTGCCCAAATTTCCCTTGTCTTACGAGGACATCAGCCATTGGATTAGGACTCGCCCGATAATTACATCTGAGCTTGATTACATCTGCTGGAACTCTATTTCCAAATAAGGTCAGATTCACAAGTTCTGTGGTTTAGGACTTAAACATTTTCTGAGGAACACAATTCAACTCGTAATAGGAGGTCTGCTTCTGAGGAGTTTTCCAGCTGGCTCTGAAGGCAGACTTGCTCTGTGTCTGGAACGCCCACTTGAGAGATGTGCATTGGTAGAGTGGGAGAAGTTTGGTGTGGTTTATATTTCTCAGGCATTGAAGAAAGCCTGCTTCTATAAGTGCGTACTGCCTTGTGCGTATTTCAGTACGTCTTTTACCTTGTCAGCAAAAATGCAGTTTGATTTTTGAAGGGATAATGGTTTATCTGTCACCTTGCCTGGTACACTTTACTTGTCTGTATTTTTTTTAGGGAATAAATGCTTTGAGGATGATAAAAAATTCATTATACTTATCTCAGGCATAACTCTACTAGGGCTGTATTCAGCATCTTTGAAATATAAACATGACAAAGTGTTCTAACTTTTAATTCAAAAATTGGATAATGGCAAAGTACATGTATATGTATATATGTGTATATATATACAGGTACATATATATGTACATAAACCAATTTTTGTTTTTAATTAATTTTTATTGGAGTATAGTTGATTAACAGTGTTGCATAATCTTATTTTTGGACATGATCTTTGTTTAGGTTGATGTCCTTTTTGGTTGATTGTTAATATCTTCCTCTGCTCCAAAATGGCAACTTAAAATTTCTGATTGCTTATGAAAACTTACTTGGAGTTTTTTCATTTAGGTTAACTGTCTTTAAAATATTTTAATACTAATATCAAATGAACTAAGGCCTTCAATATTTCTTACTGAATGTAATTCTGCTTTCTGAATTTTAGAAGTCCAAATGAAGATATCTATTTACTCTAAACAAATCAGACTTATTTCTGCCTTTTCTATATTTCCACAGAAGATGGAAATTCATCTGTGCTGTAAAATGGTAGCAATAATTCTGTAGGGTGGAAGGTTATGACTTTAACAGTTCAATACTCAGAAAAAAAATCTACTGTGGGTCTCTTTGTACCAGGTACTAGGTTTCTAAGAATGTGTGAGAGGTAAGAGAACAAAAACGGAGGTGTCTCAGATCTTGTGATTAAGGTGTTGGTAACCCTTCTTCACATCCCCAGCACTTTCTCCCTTAAAGTTTGGAAGTCAATAGCCGGGGCTTCCAGCTGTGAGAGGTGGGAAACAACTCGGTGCTCCTGGACAGACTTGGGAACAGGGTAAATTTGCTTGGACTCTCTTAAGATGAGCCTGGGTTAATGTATTGCTTTTCTGCAAGAGAGGAAGAAACATCAGTGTCTTTGGTCTGGAGAATGTGAATTCTCGATCTGACTGGTCCTATTTAATGTGTTTCTATAGGCATAATAGACTGAGTGGTGGGGCTGTAAAATCCCGTGCAGTTATTCCAGTCAACTCCCATTTCCTCATCTGTTTCAAAGTGCCTGTTTATTACAGGGTTATTGACACGTGGGGAATTACCTTTTTTTTTTTTTTTTTTTTTACATACGACACATATATAAATATATAGCATATTACCTTTTTGAACATATAAAGAGGTTTTTAATTCTTAGTATCCAACGGGAAAGTCATGTTTAATTTTTTTAATATCTTGATTTTTAAAAAATAAGACCAAATATATCATTTGACTTCAATTTTCCCTTTTCTGACCATTTTTTCCTTGTTTTTCGAAGGCCATTTTGGATGTCCTTATATTTAGGTTTTGAAAGATTGTATTTTTGACATCTTTTCCCAGCAAGGCAACACACCTGGGGCAGAAAGCTGTCACTTTTCTGTCATTTGTTGTTTAATCTGTTTCAGTGACATCAATTTTCCTCCCTTCATGAGTGTGTGCACATCTGTGTGTGTGTGTGTGTGTTTAATTTCATGGATGTTTTTTCCACAGTCCTCTGAGAGCATGTCCTATATACATTTTCAGTATCTCTTAATTTCCTCTGCTGAAAGACAGCGATATTATCTCTCCTTTCTTATCTGGAATTCTCAGTTCTGTCTCTGTTCTAGGATTCTCTCTACAATAACAGGAATTTCAATAGCATAAGGATTTCAGGAGAAAGCCGTGTTTGAAAAGTATGCCTTTGTTCAGATGACTGAGTGATATTTTTTTGGCTGTGTGATCTCCTAATTGGTACTGGAAAAAAGGTGCTTAGTTTCTGTCTTTTATTGGTCAACCAGAAATGAATTGGGAAATGCATTCTTTAAGTGGCTTTGTGGAGAAGCCTCAGAGATATTTTTCTTTAATAGTTCCATTGAGGATTCTTAAGAGCTCATGTAATTTTTATGAGAGAAGTGTTTGCTCTTCAACTGCACTTTAATTCACAAAATCAATTTTTTTGGTCTTCCCAATATGCACTCCTTTTCAGAGAATATTTTCTTATTATTTTCTCAATTCTCATATAATGTTTCAATTCAGAAGGCAGCTGGAATGGATGAATGAGAAAGTGTAGTCAAAGATCTCATCTCAAGTCCATGTTTATGAAGCCAAGTTTATGTGACTTACCTTTGGGAGCTGCTATGTGGACATAGTATTAAAGATCCAGTAGAGTGTTGTAAATTTGAGCTGTCCACTGTTACTTATGATACTGTAGTATGAAGTTAAGGATGTTCACTCTAATTCTTACTCAGAGTATGTTAAGAATGGATACAAGTTTTGGCTTTTGTTCTTGAAAATGCTTTGGATTTAATTTTGCCTCAATAACAGAGGCAATGATTTCAGTCATTGATTACCCCTTATGTTAAGTCACTTTGTTGGCTTGTCCTGAAATCATCATACTTTCTCTGGCATTTATGATAGGTCTCTGTTCTTAAGTACCTGTATGTTCTATAGGCTAGTACAGTAAATTACTCAGCTCTCGGAGTGGTCATCACATGTCTGTTGCTAATGCTCACATAGCCAGTGGTATTTCAAACATATTTAAAATCAATATTATGATGTATTACCATAAAGCTTTGCTACAAATTCTGCTGTTGAAGAAAGATAACTGACATTCACTCTAAGTTTTCTGGTGTGTGTTCTTATCATAGGGTATTTATTTATTGGTGTAGTCACAATTAAGTAAGCATTGTTATAGAGTCGATTCTTCCCATTTTTTTTTCTGCATCTTTGTTGCCCAGCACCAGAAAGTTACACTGCTTAGTAAAGCTCGCTCTGAGACACTTAGGAAATTTTATATAATGGCTCATGATGACAAAAGGATTTAGCTTTGTACATATTCAGTGGTTTTGTTTATTCATTCATTTATGTGTACACTTAGCAAGTTTTTGGTCATTCAGATAATAAAAAGAAGTGAGAGTAGATCTTGTGTAAATTTTAGTAGAAGTTATGATAAATACATAAATAACAGACACACAAGGTAGAAGGTGGGAAAGTATCACAAAACAATTACAGAGGGCTTCCCTGGTGGCGCAGTGGTTGAGAGTCCACCTGCCGATGCAGGGGACACGGGTTCGTGCCCCGGTCCGGGAAGATCCCACATGCCGCGGAGCGGCCAGGCCCGTGAGCCATGGCCGCTGAGCCTCCGCGTCCTGAGCCTGTGCTCTGCAACGGGAGAGGCCACAACA
>RJWK010051814.1:0-15832 GCA_004363435.1 Platanista minor | reverse complement strand
CTTCATCTTTCACAACTTTTTCTTCATTTGACTTTTTTTATGTTTTTAATTTTTTATTGAAATATAGTTGCTTTACAAGGTTGTGTTAGTTTATACTGTACAGCAAAGTGTATCAGCTATATAGATATATCCCCTCCTTTTTGGATTTCTTTCTCATTTAGGTCTCCACAGAGCACTGAGTAGAGTTCCCTGAGCTATACAGTAGGTTCTCCTTAGTTATGTACTTTATATATATAGTAGTGTGCATATGTCAAACCCAATCTCCCAATTCATCCCACCCGCCTTTCCCCCCTTGGTGTCCATACATTTGTTCTTTACGTCTGTGTCTCTATTTCTACTTTGCAAATAGTTTCATCTGTACCATTTTTTCTAGATTCCACATATATGCATTAATATACGATATTTGTTTTTCTCTTTCTGACTTACTTCACTCTGTATGACAGTGTCTAGATCCATCCATGTCTCTGCAAATGACACAATTTCGTTCCTTCTTATGGCTGAGTTATATTCCATTGTATGTGTGTATCACAACATCTTTATCCATTCTTCTGTTGATGGACATTTAGGTTGCTTCCATGTCCTGGCTATTATAAATAGTGCTGCAGTGAACACTGGGATGCATGTATCTTTTGGAATTATGGTTTTCTCCAGGCATATGCCTGTGAGTAGGATTGCTGTGTCATATGGTAGTTCTATTTTTAGTTTTTTTAAGGAACCTCCATACTGCTCTCGAAAGTGGCTGTATCAATTTAAATTCCCACCAACAGTTTAGGAGGGTTCCCTTCTCTCTACACTCTCTCTAGCATTTATTGTTTGTAGATTTTTTTGTGTGAGGTGATACCTCATTTTAGTTTTGATTTGCATTTTTCTAATACTGAGTGATGTCCAGCATCTTTTCATGTGCCTCTTGGACACCTGCATGTCTTCTTTGGAGAAATGTCTATTTCGGTCTTCAGCTCATTTTTTGATTGGGTTGTTTGTTTTCTTGATATTGAGCTACATGAACTGTTTGTATATTTTAGAGATTAATCCCTTGTCATTTGCTTCGTTTGCAAATATTTTCTCCCATTCCGGGGTTGTCTTTTAGTCTTGTTTATGGTTTCCTTGGCTGTGCAAAAGCTTTTACGTTTAATTAGGTCCCATTTGTTTTTATTTTCATTACTATAGGAGGAGAGTCCAAAATATCTTGCTGAGATTCATGTCAAAGGGTGTTCTGCCTATATTTTCCTCTAAAAGTTTTATAGTATCTGGCTTTACATTTCGGTCTTTAATCTATTTTGAGTTTATTTTTGTGTATGGTGTTAGCGAGTGTTCTAATTTCATTCTTTTACATGTAGCTGTTTAGTTTTCTCAGCACCACTTATTGAAGAGACTGTCTTTTCTCCATGTATATTCTTGCCTCCTTTGTCATAGATTATGTGACCATGGGTGCATGGGTTTATCTCAAGGATTCTTCAATATATGCAGATCAACCAATGTGATACACCATATTAACAAACTGAAGAATAAAAACCATATGATCATCTCAATAGATAAAGGAAACACTTTTGACAAAATTCAACACCTATTTATGATAAAAACTCTCCAGAAAGTGGGCATAGAGGGAACCTACCTCAACATATGTTATAAAGGTCATACATGACAAACCCACAGCAAAGATCATTCTCAGTGATGAAAAACTGAACGCATTTCTTCTAAGACCAGGAACAGAAAAGGATGTTCACTCTCGCCACTATTATTCAACATAGTTTTGGAAGTCCAAGCCATGGCAATCAGAGAAGAAAAAGTAATAAAAGGAATCCAAACTGGAAAAGAAAATTAAAACTGTCACTCTTTGCAGATGACATGATACTATACATAGAAAATCCTAAAGTTGCCAACAGAAAACTACTAGAACTAATCAGTGAATTTGGTAAAGTTGCAGGATACAAAATTAAT
The DNA here is from genome assembly GCA_004363435.1 of Platanista minor. Classification (NCBI taxonomy): domain Eukaryota; kingdom Metazoa; phylum Chordata; class Mammalia; order Artiodactyla; family Platanistidae; genus Platanista; species Platanista minor. The sequence continues at coordinate 13,894 of RJWK010051814.1, read as the reverse complement.
ACACAGAAATCACTTGCATTCCTATACACTACAATGAAAAATCAGAAAGAGAAATTAAGGAAACAATCCCATTTACCACTGCAACAAAAAGAATAATATACTGAGGATTAAACCTACCTAAGGAGGCAAACGACCTGTACTCAGAAAGCTATAAAATACTGATTAAAGAAATCAAAGATGACACAAACAGATGTAGATATACCATGTTCTTGGATTCATTTGACTTTTAAAACACAGTACAGTATTGATTCCATAATACCTCAATGACTGCTCTTTCTATTTTGTCTTTTGATGATTCTTCCTCTTTTTCCCAACCTTGAAGCACTGAAAATTTTATCCTTATTTGCTCTATCATATACTGTCTCTAGGCCATCAACTCCAATATTGACATCTCTATGGTAGACCTTTCTCCAAAACTCAGAGACAGTCCCATATAAATGTGTAATAGGTATTTCACATTTAATACACACAGACAGACTTGAGCTTTTGATCTCTGCCCCTCAATCCTTCTCCTGCTTTAGTCTTTCACATTTCAGTTAATGGCAATTTTTTCTTCAAAACTGCCCAAACCAAAAGAATGTGGAGCCACTAATGGTTCTTTTCTTTTTCTCGTATATCACATATAGCACTTCACTAAATTCTGTTGTATATACCCTATCACCTCTATTGCTATTATCCCAATCTAGGTTACAGTCTTCTCTTATCTGGATTACTGAATATTGTATCCTCTTAACTGATCTTACCACTTCTGCCCTTGTCCTTCAGTCTATTTTTAACAAAGCATCTAAAAGTGAAGTCATATTTTTCCTGCTAAAAAGTAAGTCATATTTTTATTATTTATTTCTTTTAAAAGCCTTCTATGACTTTTTCACACATTAAAAATAAAAACCAAAATCCTCATAATGGTTTAAAAGACCTTAAGAGATCTGAGTCCTGTTCACCCTCTCATCTTATACCCTGTATTCTCCCCTCACTCACCCTATTCCTGCTACACTGACTTCTGCTTCCCTTTAAGACCACTTAAGTTCTCCCTCCACAAGACCTTTCATTTGCTCTTCCTGAAATTCCCTGATGCCTTCCACAAATACCAACAGGGCTCTCTGTATATCATGTTTGTTCTTTATGAGACTCTATATCCAAGAAAAAAAAAGGATGAATTTTAGACTTAACTTGCTTAAATTTTTAAAAATCTACCATCTTACAATGCATTTTCTCTAACATACTTTAAATCTGTGGCTTTAGCAAGCTGCACTGTTTATCATCTCTCATTTCTTTTTGTATTTAGTGTGATAATTAAAACAGGCAGATTTGCATAGTGGTAAAGAACATGTATGCTGAGGTGAGACTTCCTGAGTTTGACTCCTTGATCTCTGCTACTTAGCAGTGTGCTACCTTGAACAGGATACTTTTACTCTGTTTTTCAATTTATTTATTTGAAAAATGAGGAAAATAAAATACCAAGCTCATAGGGTTACTGAAATAAGTGAGTTAAAACATAACAACTTAGATCAATGTCTAGCAGTTAGGTAGGCGTTAAGTGTGGGTCTGTATCCACCAACAATTTTGACTGATGGGAGGAGTCACATTCATGTGTCAAATGTGATTATAATGCAGATTGAGTTGTTTTATATCTTAGTGACTCCAGGCTGATTTCTTAAATTCTGTGAGTCTCATTTTCCACATTCAAAAGTGAAGGTAGTGTTGTCCTCTCTGCTTATTTACCAAAGTGGTTATGAGCAACAAGTTTGTGAGAAGACTTTGAATTCCCACAACTACACCTTGCCATTAAACCAGTCAATAATTCTACTTTCATGAATATGTATTTTCTTACTTATGTAAGAATAAAAATGACTGCTTGAATCCAGATATGCTATTTTCAGTAACATTAATCACTTTTATCAAATGTAATATTAAGTGTGCAAAACTTTATTGAATACCAGATGTAAGGACATTGTAGCCCCTGACCTCAAGGAATCTAAAATCTAACTGGGTTGTAAGATATAGTTATAAAGAATAAAAATTCAGTGTAAAAATAATAAATACCAGTTGGAATGTAGCTTTAAGCATTTATAGGAAAAAACACATTTTATTCATTGATGCTAAACACAATGCCTGACAAAATTTATTATTTAACTTTTAAATTAATGAATGAACTAAAAATATAACTCAATGGATTTTAAAATTATAAATACTGAAGGCAGTCCAAGAAGGGAGAGATCATTTCCTTTTGACTTTCAGGAAAGCGTTATGTTAGACATTCAATTTGATCTACATCGTAAAGTATAGCATTTATATTAATTGAAAATGAATTATCAGTAAGGGGGAAAGTGTGAACCAAAAAAGGCACATAAGAAAGAATAAAGTTTATTAAGAAGTTAAGCAGATGGAATGGAAAGGCAGTGATTATTTTTAAAAGAGAGAGAGAACAATGGTGTCAGAAGACTATGTTCTTATCCTTGTTCGGCAAATTAGATCAACTTGGGCAAGTGGTTTGATGTCTGTGCTCAGTATATGAAGTTGGCAAGTAGTGGTTGATGATCCCTAGTTTATACAGCTTAACTTGAAAAGTGAGTAAATACTATGTAAAAAAGATTGTGAACTGTGAAACTCAAAACAATTTTAATATTAGCAAAAACTAACTTCCTCCTAAAAGTAAATATATAGAATTATGACATAAAAATGAAAAGATAAAGTTAGACCACATTTAATCAGTTTAGATTATGAATATTCAGGAAGTTACTTTTTTGTTAAAATATAGTTGATTTACAATGTTGTGCCACTGGAAGTTACTTTTCAATGAAAGTATGACTAAACTAATTTTGTTGTTGTTTAAGAATAATTAATCTAAGTGGATATACTGGAAGGATTGAGTGAAGTAAAATATTTGAATAAAAAGACCAGCTAAATAGTCCTTGCAATAATACTTGTGTTAGATGATAGCTGTTGTGTTATTAGGTACAATGAATTTATGAAATATGGAAAGAATAAAAGTATATAATATTTCAATACTCTTTTGTATATAAGAACTGAGGAAACTTAATATTATACAATGATAATTTGGTACAGGAGTAACTGAGAAAGTAACCAAGATGTGGGTGAAAGTATTTTGAGATCTGGGTAGGAGTCTGAGATCATTTAGTTGTTTTGGAAAATTTAGGTTGAGATGACAGAAAACTTCAAAGTAAATAATAATCAGCTCCTAAAGCACGAGACGGTCAGGTTAAGAGAAAGATGTCCCAATAAAGTATTGAGGGTGTTAGTTAAGATGTAATTTTAAGATGAAGTTCATCTAAAAGGAGCTGTATTCATCTCTCTGTGTTTTCCTTATCATGAACCTTGTTACACCTTCTCCTTATGAAATTACTCTTTTCTCTCTGATGACAACATTCAGATTGATTTTCTCTATTTCCCAGGATGCCCTTTACACTTTGTCACAGATCCTATGAGCAAAACTGGTAAGTATAATTACAGGACTTCAGAGATTTTTAGAGTAGTTCTGTTTTATCGCTACCAAGAGAAATAGCCACAAAGGATCAAAGACATCCAGGGTACGATTGAGTGAAGCAAATCAATTCAATACATCATAGAGTAAAGTCAACAGCCCAAGGCTTTTTGATAATTAACACCAGAAGCTGTAAAATTACAATTCACATCATGATCAAACAAAGCGTATTGTATAATCAAATATGTCAATATGATTATCAAAATAAACATCATATCATAAGCAAGTACACGATTTATCCAAGTTAAATTTGACAATCTCAGATGATTATTTGTCTTTTTCTTTCTTTCTTTTAATTTACTCCCACATTTTTCTTTCAAGTTGAAAGTATACCTTTCAAATGTGGAAAAACTTTTTTGTTAAAAAAACAAAAATAAACAAACAATGACAGCAAAAATGTCAAACCTTTGTTAAATTCCAAATGTTTATAAAATTGAAAACCCCAGGTCTTTCTGGATTTGTGTTTATTGCTGCTGTTTTCTTCACAGAGCCACCTGCAAGGTCAGCTTCCAAAATATTCCCAGCTGAAATCTTGACATTATTATGAGGGCTTAAACTGCAATTTTTACAGAGAATCACTGCTGTAAATTCTTAGAGTGCATTAATAAAACAGACAAGAAATTGAGTCTTTAGGCTAAAGAGAAAAAAATCAGATGCCTTTTTCCCCCTTATAATTGAAACTTTAATAATGATAATGATAATTACAAGATGATAGTGATTTAAATACTCATTTGAGCTGGAATTTATAAGAATAACACATAGCAAAAATAGTTTTATAATGGTATTTTTTAATTATGCAAATCAGGGGTCATAAAACTTCTTAAAGTAATTTTATTTAATATAATAAACTATTTCGTTCATTCTATAATAATGATAGTTTACATTCACTACATAAGATTTTGAAAAGAATTTGAACATTTTACTATCTGTCACAGGTTTGTTCCCCAGAAATCAAGTCAGACAAAGATTAGTGTACAAAAGATTTATTGGGGAGTGTTCTTAGGATCAACAGCCGAGGAAGAAGAAAAAAGAAAGAAGCAGGACAAGGCAAGGGTTGAAGTTGAGCTGCAATGCAATTTCAAAGAAGGTTTCAAATAATCCAGAGGGTCTGAAGCTGCTCTGGTCCTTCAGAGCTTTTCGTAATTGAACTAAGAGGTGGGACCTTTTTATCCTGAGACAAATAGTCATTGAACATGGGTTTTTCTGAAAAGGAGGAATGATTTTTAGCAATGTGGCTCTCCTCTGCCAAGGCAATGTGAAGGGGGACTGTCTGCTGGCACCATTCACAGCAGCTGGGAATATGCCTTCCTCAAGAATTGGGAATCAGGGAGGCAAATCCTAGCATTCACTGAAGCCCAGCTCTTGACCCCTGCGATACACATTTTTACAAAGCTTCTGGGAGCAGTCTCCTCCAGGAGGATTCTGGGTGGCCTCTTTCCCTTGAGGAAACTGATAAGAGAAAGTTAGTGGGATGAACTATAGCTCTGCTGCTGCCACTGATCGTGGGACCACTGATATTCATTGTTTCCTCCTTTTCTTTACATTCAAGGCTCCCCTCACTCTCAGCACTTCTTATGATTTTAGAGGTTTGCCTGGTGGTAGGAAACAGGTCTTCATCAGTGAGAGGTCTGAGCCTCTGGTCATTACCCTCTTTTTAGGCTGTTGCATTTTTAACATTTAGTGTCAAACTTGTTCAAGAGAGCAACCAAAATAGAACCCAGTGCTATCTGCTTCCGATGATTAGAGTCAATTACCCCAGCTTAGTGGGCGACTTCTTTTCTTGTCTTCTGGCTCCTTGACATGAGGAATCTGAAGCCTATCATTAGTGAAACTTTCCCTGTGTCCTCTTTTGGGAACCAGTGCCTCTAGAGCCGCACAGCACAGATTTTCAGGGTTAATTCCTGATTTTGGCCCTGGATTCTTAGATCCAGTTATTTTACCTGTTAGAAATACTTTTTTTCCCTGCTTATCATACACACTGAGTCTCAGAGATTGGTGCTGCAGGCTCACAAGGTCCTGCCTGTGAGTGGGTGATACATCTGTGCCTTCAACAGGCTTCTCCATCATTCTATCAGGACAGCAACTTCTGAGTCATACAATATGTATGTACAGTCTGCCCAGTGGATCCCATGATCTTATACCCATTCCTGTTCACCCTTTGCTTTGTTAGTCACTTGGTCTAACACGATGTTATGTGGGCTCCTGTACAAGTGGGTCAAAAACTCTATAACTCCTTGGATTATAGTGTTGGTTGAGTTTTGTGAGCAGAAACAGCAAAACTATACCTAGAATATATGTATATCCCTGTCAAAACCTTGCTGCTACTGTTGAGAAGCAAGAGATCCAACTTGCCATCAAGTAGCTGTTGGTGTCCTCAAGGGATGTTGCTATATCAGGGACTTGGCATTGGTCTTTATTTCTGGCAGGTTGGATGTTGGCAACAGCAGTAGCCATATTAGCCTTGATAAGTGGAGCCCGTGCTGTTTGGCCTATGCATAATGTCCATCCATGCCATCACATCTACTCTTTTAAGGCTCAGATGAGCAGGGTTCCCTTCTGTTGCCACCCCTGGATTCTCGGATACAGGTATTTTACTTTTACTGATGGTAGTATAATGCCCAGTGACAGAAGCTGGGTGAAATCAAATGTCTGAGTAACTTTGACTACCTGGTTGTTTAATCTATTTTCCATGGCAGATGCTCTTTGGTGGTGGTGCAATACAAAGATTTTCACATACAGTTCCCACTTCCATATGTGTATTTACATGCTTCTTCTCCAGACTCCTGATTTACCAGTCATTTTTACACAGGCCCAATGACCAGGTAGTCAAACCATTTTTTCACTTTTCATGAGTCCATTTATATTCTAATTTTGTCCACTTCTCTTTCCTTACAAAATGGATGACCAAATAACTGTCCAGAACTCTACAGTTTAGGGAGACTTGTATCCTGCCACCATCTTTGAGGGTCATGCATGACTGGGGCTGTGGTGCAGCCAACCATTCATTTATAGTTTGCATTCACATACTGAACTGATCCATTTGTAAACTAAACTTGGGCTTCTCCTTTTTCTATTATCTAGCCATAGGTGCTTACTGAGGGAGAAGTGATGGTGCAAAAGTGGTAAATAATATGGGAATCTGAGCTACCTGCTCATGAAACTTGCTGTGCCCTCTAGCCCTGCCCATGCTCAATCCTTTCATTTTAAGACAGATGACTGTAGAGCTTCTTGACTTTATGACCTGTTGGATCTAAAATAAATCAGCATTAGACAGTCAATTATAGCCTCAAGTCTCATGGGCATGTGTTACCTCACAGCCGGTCTCTGCACATCCATAAGAGCCCAATAGTACATCAAGTGCTGTTTTTTCCAAAGGAATAAAATTCTTCACTGAAAGGGGCATGGTCTTCTTCCAGAGCCCTAGGGTTTGTCCTTGTGATTCACCCATCAGGACTGGCCTTAAACTCCACATGGTGTTTTTCCCATCATTGATACTCATAATACCACAAGAGTTACTTACATAACAGTCCAGACCTGCTGCTAAGCACTTTCCTGTTATGGGCCCACTCAAAACTGGAAGCCTTTTGTGTCACCCAGTTTGTGGTTCAGGTAGTATTTCCAGGCATGAAATATGGTACTCTCAGAGTCTGAAGAGATGTATTCTGTGGTGAGCTTCCTTTCTGTGTTTGTGTGTGTGTGTGTGTGTGTGTGTGTGTGTGTGTGTGTGTGTTGTGTGTGTGTGTGTGTGGTTAGTGTACTTTGTCAGGGATATCCCAAAGTGTTCCAGATCACTGAACTCCTAAGAATTTTTCAGATATATCAGGCCCCCAAATATTCCTGAAGTCTATCACCCACCCTCTGGACCACATGTGTCTTATTAAGACCTCTAATGAACTACACACTAATTTCTCATATTGTCCAATTAGCGTGATGCCATTGATAGAGTGGATCAGTGTGATGTTCTGTAGGATGTCTAGACTGTCCAAGTCTCATTGGACTCTATTATTACAGAGGATGGGAAAGATAACAATCGTGATACACCCAAGTGAGAACAAACAGTCTCTGATCCTTTTTTTCTGGTAGGAAAACACACACATATGCACACACATACACACAATGTCCTCATCCCATGTATCAAAGAGTGAATCTACCCTGGCAAAGAGCCAATATCTATTATAACAGATACAATTGGATGAGGTTGTTGAAGGTCAACGTCATCTTCCAAAATCCATCTTGTTTTTATAGGTGCCAGACTGCTGAATCAAATAGTGAGAACCACCACTTCTGCATTCTTTTTTTTTTCTTGAATTTTATTTTATTTTTTCTATACAGCAGGTTCTTATTAGTTACCTATTTTATACATATTAGTGTATATATGTCAATCCCAATCTCCCAATTCATCCCACAACCAGCCCCCACTTTCCCCCCTTGGTTTCTTCTCTACATCTGTGTCTCTATTCCTGCCTTGCAAAACAGTTCATCAGTACCATTTTTCTGGATTCCACATATATGTGTTAATATACGAAATTTGTTTTTCTTTCTGACTTACTTCACTCTGTATCATCCACGTCTCTACAAATGACCCAGTCTCATTCCTTTTTATGGCTGAGTAATATTCCATTGTATATATGTACCACATCTTCCTTATCCATTCATCTGTCGATGGGCATTTAGGTTGCTTCCATGTCCTGCCTATTGTAAAGAGTACTGCAATAAATATTGGGGTGCAGTGTCTTTTTCAATTATGGTTTTCTCGGGTATATACCCAGTAGTGGGATTGCTGGATCATATGGCAATTCTATTTTTAGTTTTTTAAGGAACCTCCATACTGTTCTCCATAGTGGCTGTATCAACTTACATTCCCATCAACTGTACAAGAGGGTTCCCTTTTCTCCACACCCTCTCCAGCATTTGTTGTTTGTAGATTTTCTGTTGATGGCCATTCTAACTGTTGTGAAGTGATACCTCATTGTAGTTTTGATTTGCAAAACTTTAGGGTTTTTTTTTTCTTTCTTTTTTCTTTCTTTCTTTCTTTCTTTCTTTATCTTGGCTGTGTTGGGTCTTTGTTGCTGCATGTGGGCTTTCTCTAGTTGCGGCAAGTGGGGGCTACTATTCATTGCAGTATGCGGGCTTCTCATTGTGGTGGCTTCTCTTGTTGCGGAGCATGATGGGCTCTAGGCATGCGGGCTTCAGTAGTTGTGGTGCATGAGCTCAGTAGTTGTGGCACATGGGCTTAGTTGCTCCGCGGCATGTGGGATCTTCCTGGACCAGGGATCCAACCCGTGTCCCCTGCATTGGCAGGCAGATTCTTAACCACTGCGCCACCAGGGAAGTCCCCATTCTTTAGGTTTTCAAAGGTGGCACTAAATTCTACCATTCCCCTTGGAATGCAATATCGTGATTTACTATCTTGGCCTGGGTAGAGGCTATTTCAGTGGCTTCCAGGAGCCTCTTCTGAGTATAATTGACTTTCCTTCATGAGCCAGGAAACCAGTGTAAAGGTTATACTGACTCCCAAATAGATCTGTTCCAATTTTGTACTTGGGGAACAAGAAAGAACAGAGAGTGAGTCCATTGTCCCACTGTGAACCAGACCTGGTTCAGGACTCTGTTTAATTATCTTATCCCTATGACCCTCCACTCTAAGAGGGGACCCAGTCCTCAGATATCAATGTTAATTGAAATCTTGTGTCCCAAATCCCTAAAATATGAGGATATTCCCTTTCCTAGTGTATGGGTACCCAAATAAATGGCTATGGGACCATTTCAGGAAGGACTAGTGAATACATTATCACCTTCCATTAGATGTTGCACCTTCCATTAGAAGACCTAGATTCTCCTTCAGTTAACTTGTTTGAAGTCCATTGGCATAGGTCCAGAAACTGGATCACATTTTCAAAACATTTTAAATTAATTAATTATATTACTTTTTATGTTAAAGTGTAGCTGATATATAATATTTTATAAGTTTCAGGTGTACAACATAGTGGTTCACAATTTTTAGAGGTTATACTCCATTTATAGTTATTATTGGCTATATTCCCTGTGTTGTACAATATATAGTTGTAGCTTATTTATTTTATACATAATAGTTTGTACCTCTTAATCCCCTACTCCACTCTATCCCCACTAGTAACTACTAGTTTTTTCTCTTTATCTCTGAGTCTGTTTCTTTTGGTTATATTCACTAGTTTGTTTAATTTGTTAGATTCCACATATAAGTGATATTATACAATATTTGTCTTTCTCTGTCTGAATTATTTCACTAAGCATAATACCCTCTGTATGCACCCCAGTGTTCATAGCAGCATTATTTACAACAGCCAAGATATGGAAGCAACCTAAGTGTCTATTGATGAATGGATAAAGAAGATGTGGTATATGTATACAATGGAATACTGCTCAGCCATAAAAAAGAATGAAATTTTGCCATTCGCAACAACAGGGATCATACTTTTTAAAATTGGTGGACCTCTCTCAGCCTCTTGATCAGCCATTCTTTTTTTTTTCTTTTAAATGTACAGATATAGCAGTAGCCTTGTTGGCTTCCCATCCATTTTGCCCCTAGATATATTATATTTTATTTATACCATATTTTATTAGCCATCTCTATAACTCTCTGTGGGTCAGGACCCCCTACCTAGACTTCCACCATGTCTTTGCCACTCATTTACGGTAATTGTATCCTGGCATCTGATAACTAGGCAGTATCACCAAGTCTTATGCAGTCTAGCTCTATAATGACAGCTCCTACTGTCAGCTATGTCCAAATGGAAAGAGTCACCATTTAATTTAGTAATGATGATGGTACATTACTAAATGTCCTGTCAAGTGTTGTATCATTTGAGCTCTGGTGGGTTTTCCAGACTTATTTAGTATATCTACTCTGGTTCTCTGATCCTTTTAATTCGTTTTTCTACTATCTGCTTTGGTGATTTTGGCACTACTATCTCAATTAGAATGAACCATATCTTTTTGCATGCTTCTAGTGGCCATCTTATCAGTATGTTTGCACCAACTTTCAGATCCTTACCAGTGAAGTATATATATATATATATATATATATATATATATATATATATATATCCCAATTTGATAGACTTTCTCTTATCCAACCTATGTTCTATCATCACCCTTGCTCCTCAAAATACAGCCCCATGGATGTTTTCTCAGCTTCAGCCAGTATAGGCAAACTATATGCTGTGGGTCCTTTGGACTAGAGTTGCCTTCTTTTCTTTTCAAACTTAGCACATCCACAGTCACATTATACTGCTACTTAATTCTAGATATTGTCCTTGTGGCCAAAAGTGAATTTTCAGAGGACTTGATGTTGTATTAGAGAGGAGAGGCCTGTGGGTCATCTTCAACAATTGGGGAAGGCAAGAGTCCTAAAGAGGGAAGGTTGGGCCATTTCTGTATACTCAAAGGATTCAAAGGAACTTGAGGATTCAAAATTTTGGGGTGCATCAACCCAGATGTCCCTATCCAATTTGGCAGGGCCACATTCTTTTCCACCTGGGCACTTATCTTAGTAAAATAGATGTGCCAAATTCTTTGGGGCTTTGATACCTTTATGCTTAAGTCCTGGACCTTGTCTACAGTTGTACATGACGTTCTGCATTATGAAATGAAGACCTCTTTCTATACTACTAAGGAAGCCTTCTGAACTTCTTACTTAGCATTTAGTTACCAATTCGTGACCCCCAACCTTTAGTTATTCTACTCCAAAGTATCAGTTGAGCTTAGCAACAGCAGTCCAATTCCACTATCTTTATATTTACTCTTTCCTCCATATTCTCCAAACTCTTGATGCATCATGCCAGATAGTGTATACCTTTTTAGTGGTAGCTCATCTCAATTTGCCACTAATGAAAGATTTAACAGTTGAGCTGAAGATTTGTGCTAGTTGTCAGCTGTAGTCCACTTATAAACAGCACTGGGGTTTTTATTGCCTTGTTGACGTAAAACAAATAGACTGTCATATATTTCTCCAGCAAAGATGGGTTTATTTGGGATCAACAGAGAATTTCAGTTTGGGGTGTGCAACCATGGTGAGCCACATGCAAGTCCGAGTCCCCCAAGGAAAAGAAAAGGGAAGAGGAAGTTAGGAGGGCTGTAATAAACAGAGTCCGTGTCTTTTCATTGCCAGGAAAGAAGAGGAATCTTTCTTCTTGTTGGGCTTTGCTATCCTCACAGGGTGTGAGAGCTCTCCCTTCTGGTCTCCCAACTCTATTTAATTGAGGTTTCTGTTTATTAATATTTTACAGCCATCTGAGTGGCAGATGATCCAGCTTCAAAATTCCATCTCAGTTTGTACTCACTTGGGTCGCTTCCAGAATCACCTGTTGTAGATTAGAATCCACTATAAACAAACTCTGATATAGAAATTAGCAAAGAGCTATGTAAAAGAAAGAAAGGAATATGAAAAGAAAGAAAGGAATATAATTGAAAAGAGGGAGAAGTTGAGCTGTGATACTGTCTCAACAAAGACTTCAGCTGATCCTGAAGGGAGCTCTGACTCTAGGATTATCCTTCAGATTTGTCCTCAGTTGCAATGAAGTCTTTATATCCTTAGTTAGCCATTCATTTGATGCAGGCCTCCTTGGAAAGGAGATGACATTAGGTGATGTGGCTTTTGTCAGCCAAGATAGTTGTGAAGAGAGTTAACAACCGATGCTATCTGCCAGCAACACTTCCAGCAGTGAGGGTAATAAGGTCTCTGAGTCCTGAAGGGAGACTTGCACACCACATCCAAATGCAAATCTGTAGTTCAAACTCTCAATGCCACTATGCTCTTTAATTAGCATTAATCACACGTTAATATGATCAGAGTTTGGGTTACTGTCTTTCTTTGTTTTCTCTTCATCAAAGTCTGTTTATTCCTCAACCCATTATATGTGGTTTCTGCCCCAAATATTTGCCCTGACCTATTTTTGTATAGGGTAATTGAAATGGTTAAATAAAGTTGTGTAGTGAAAATAACACGGAAATTTTGAAAATATATATAGAGATATATTATTGCTATTTACCTCTAAACATATTTGTTCATATTCTTTGTTCTACTTAATTTTCTCTTATAACACATCACATGTCTTAATCTAATAAAATGCATGTCCTTGTCTATACAATTTTAGTTAGTTTGAAAGGGTCTTTGATGACTTAGAATTAATTTTCTTTTCTTCCAAGTGGACTCTAGGAAATATAAAAACAATCAACATTATTTTCTTTTCATTCTTATAATTCCTGAAATGAAAATGAGGTCACTGATTTTACTTTCATGAGCATGAACCACTTTTGTCTCTGATTAGAAACCTGAATCTCCTCTTTGGCCCCACTGGAATTACCATAAGTAGTGTTCTTAGCATATTGGACACCTGGAGCAGATTATTGTTTTTAACACCTTACTTCTCTATATGGCAAAATTATTTTCAGTAATAACCATGACATAAAATGAATAATAATAATGGACAGGAAAGAAATACAGGGAAAATGTATTGGAATTGAACTTTATAAGTATTGAACTTTATATGTATGATTATATAAAATAAAAATAGCATGCAATAAAAATTATGAAAAATTCTTTTCAATAATATTAGTGTATTTTTTGAAACAGGAAAAAATAAATATATACTTACATGTTGGTCAGTCATAGTACTGAATAATGACTACAGTTTCTATTTTTGAGCTGTAACTTCTGGAAATTTGTGAATGACTTCATCAAAATTGATCTTCTTTACATAATCATGTTCAGTAGGTAGAACATGATTTGTCAATCTAGCTTTGCTCATAGTTGATTGAAGAATTCTTTTTAATAATTTTTATTTCAAAAAGTTTCTCCCACATGAAGAAACAGTTATGCAAATAGTTTCAAAAAGAAAGATAAGTTTGGCAGAAATTTATAAAAATCCCATTTCATAATGAAGTTTAGAAATGGGTATTTTAAGTGTTTGTTTCTTCAGGATCAATTATAGCAACTTTCAAATGTCTATGTAGAAAAAAATATGTATATATATATATATATATATATATGGAGAGAGAGAGAGCCTAAAAGGAAAAAAATAAAAAAATAAAAACTGCAAGTAGTCACATTGAATGACAGAATGAATTTAACTTATGTTCTTTTCTTTTGCTCTTAAAATCACTGTGCTAGTATGGAGGTTCCTTATAAAACTAAAAATAGAACTACCATATGACCCAGCAGTCCCACTACTGGGCATATACCCTGAGAAAACCATAATTCAAAATGAGTCATGTAGCACAATGTTCACTGTAGTTCTATTTACAATAGCCAGGACATGGAAGCAACCTAAGTGTCCATTGACAGATGACTGGATAAAGAAGATGTGGCACATATATACAATGGAATATTACTCAGCCATAAAAAGAAATGAA
>RJWK010051813.1:0-15832 GCA_004363435.1 Platanista minor | reverse complement strand
TTACAATGGTGTCAGTCTCTGCTTTATAACAAAGTGAATCAATTATACATACACATATGTTCCCACATCTCCTCCCTCCTGCATCTCCCTCCTTCCCACCCTCCCCATCCCACCCATCCAGGTGATCACAAAGCACTGAGCTGATCTCCCTGTGCTATGCGGCTGCTTCCCACTAGCTATCTATTTTACGTTTGGTAGTTTTTTTCTTTTTCTATTATTACGAGTGTGTATGTGTATCCTTCTTTGTGTGATTTTGTCTGTATAGCTTTGCTTTTACAATTTGCCCTAGGGTTCTGTCTCTCCATTTTGTTTTTTTTGCTTTTGTATAGATTTTAGCACTTGTTATCACTGGTGGATTTCTGGTTTTGGTTTTGTTGTTCTCTTCTTTCTTTCTTTTTTTATTACATTTTTATGTTTCTATTTTAATAATATATACTTTTAAATTATTTTACTTTATTATTTTTCTTTATTTCTTTCTTTCTTTTTCTTCTAAGCCAACTGGATGACAGGGTCTTGGTTCTCTGGCCAGGTGTCAGGCCTGAACCTCTGATGTGGGAGAGATGAGTACAGGAAATGGGTCCACCAGAGACCTCCCGGTCTCATGTAATATCAAAACGTGAAAGATCTCACAGAGATCTCCATCTCAATACTAAGACCCAGATGCACTTAACAACAACCAAGCTACAGTGCTGGACACCCTATGCCAAACAACAAGCAAGACAGGAACACAACACCATCCATTAGAAGAGAAGATGCCTAAAATCATAATAAATTGAAATTCAAGGCACCCAAATAAGTTCAAGACACCCATAAACACATCACTGGATGCAGTCCTGCCCACCAGAAAGACAAGATCCAGTCTCATCCACCAGCACAGCGGAAACAGTCCCCTACAGCAGGAATCCTACAAAACCCACTAAGCCAACATAACTCACTGGGGGAAGGCAGCAAAAAAACATGGTAAATATGAACCTGCAGCCTGAGAAAAGGAGACCCAAAACACACGAAGTTAAGCAAAATGAGAAGACAGGGAAATACACAGTAGATGAAGGAGCAAAGTAAAATCCCATCAGACCAAACAAGTGAAGGGGAAATAGGTAGCCTATCTGAAAAAGAATTCAGAAGAATGATAGTGAAGATGATCCAAAACCTTGGAAACAGAATGGAGTAAATACAAGAAAGGTTTAAAAAGGACCTAAAAGAACTAAAGACCAACCAAACAATGATGAACCACACAATAAGTGAAATTAAATATTCTCTAGTATTAATCAATAGCAGAATAACTTAGGCTGAAGAACGGATAAGGGACCTGTTACATAAAGTAGTGGAAATAACTACTGCAGAGCAAAATAAAGAATGAAAAGAATTGAGGACAGCCTCAGAGACCTCTGGGACAACATAAAATGCACCAACAATTGAATTATAGGGGCCCCAGAAGAAGAAGAGAAAAAGAAAGGGACTGAGAAAATATTTGAACAGATTGTAGTTGAAAATTTCCTTAATATGGGAAAGGAAATACTCAATCAAGTGCAGGAATCAAAGAGAGTCCCAAATAGGATAAATCCAAGGAGAAACATGTCAAGACATATATTAATCAAACAATGAAAAATTAAGTACAAAGGAAAAATATTAAAAGCAACAAGGGAAAAACAACTAACATACAAGGGAATCCCCATAAGGTTAACAGTTGATCTTTCAGCAGAGACTCTGAAAGCCAGAAGGAAGTGGCAGGACATATTTAAAGCAATGAAAGGGAAAAACTACAGCCAAGATTCCTCTATCCAGCAAGGATCTCATTGAGATTTGACAGAGAAATTAAAACCATTACAGACAGCAAAAGCTAAGAAAATTCAGCACCACAAAACTAGATTTATAACAAATGATAAAGGAACTTCTCTATGCAGGAAACACAAGAGAAGGAAAAGACCTACAATAACAAACCCAAAATAATTAAGAAAATGGTAATAAGAACATACATATCAAAAACTTCCTTAAATATAAGTGGATTAAATGCTCCAACCAAAATACATAGACTTGCTGATTGGATACAAAAACAAGAACAGTATATATGCTGTCTACAAGTGACCGACTACAGACCTAGAGACACATACAGACTGAAAGTGAAGGGATGGAAAAAGATATTCCATGAAAATGAAAATCAAAATAAACTTGGTGTAGCAATTGTAATATCAGGCACATATACACAATGGAATATTACTCAGACAAAATGGATTTTAAAATAAAGACTATTACAAGAGACAAAGAAGGACACTACATAATGATCAAGGGAAAAATCCAAGAAGATGTTATAACAATAGTAAATATATATGCACTCAAAATAGGAGCACCTCAATATACAAGGCAAATGCTAACAACCAAAAAGGGGGAAATCGACAGTAACACAGATATCGTAGGATACTTTAACAGCCCAATTTCACCTATTGACAGATCATCCAAAATGAAAATAAACAAGGCAACACAAGATTAAATGACGCATTAAACAACATGGACTTAACTGATATTTTTAGGACATTCCATCCAAAAACAACAGAATACATTTTCTTCTCAAGTGTTCAAGGAACTTTCTCAAGGATAGATCATATCTTGGGTTACAAATAAAGCTTTGGAAATTGAAGAAAATTGAAATCATATCAAGTATCTTTTCCAAACACAACACTATGACACTAGATATCAATTAGAGGAAAAAAATCTTTAAAAAATACAAACAAATGGAGGCTAAACAATGCGCTACAAAACAACCAAGAGATCACTGAAGAAATCAGAGAGGAAATCAAAAAATACCTGGAAACAATGACGATGAAAATACAATGCCCCAAAACCTATGGGATGCAACAAAAGCAGTTTTAAGAGGGAAGTTTATACCAAGACAATCATTCCTCAAGAAACAAGAAACATCTCAAATAAACAACCTAATTTTACAACAAAAGCAATTAGAGAAAGAAGAACAAAAAATCCCCAACTTACCAGAAGGAAAGACATCATAAAGATCAGTTCAGAAATAAATGAAAAAGAAATGAAGGAAAGGATAGCAAAGATCAATAAAACTAAAACCTGGTTCTTTGAGAAGATAAACAAAATTGATAAACCATTAGCCAGACTCATCAAGAAAAAAAGGGACAAGACTCAAATCAATATAATTAGAAATGAAAAAGGAGAAGTAAAAACTGACACTGCAGAAATACAAAGGATCATGACAGATTACTACAAGGAACTATATACCAATAAAATGGACAACCTGGAAGAAATTGAGAAATTCTTAGAAAAGCACAACGCTCTGAGACTGAATCAGGAACAAATAGAAAATATAAACAGACTGATCACAAGCTCTGACATTGAAACTGTGATTTTAAAAATTCCAACAAACAAAATTCCTGTACCAAATGGCATCACAGGCACATTCTATCAAACACTTAGAGAAGAGATAAAGCCCATCTTTCTCAAACTACTCCAAAATTTATCAGAGGGAGGAACACTCTCATACTCATTCTACAAGGCCACCATCACCCTGATACCAAAAGCAGACAAAGATGTCACAAAAAAGAAAACTACATACCAATATCACTGATGAACATAGATGCAAAAATCCTCAACAAAATACTAGCAAACAGGATCCAACAGCACATTAAAGGGATCATACACCATGATCATGTGGGGTTTACCCCAGGAATGCAAGGATTCTTCAATATATGCAAAGCAATCAATTTGATACACCATATTAACAAACTGAAGGATATAAACCATATGATCAAAGCCCTGAACCAAGATGGCAGAGTAGAAGGACGTGCTCTCACTTGCTCTTGCATTAACACCAGAAACACTACTAGCTGCTGAGCAATCATCGACAGGAAGATACTGGAATTCACTAAAAAAGATACACCACATCCAAAGACAAAGGAAAAGCCACAATGAGAAGGTAGGAGAGGTGCAATGACAATAAAATCAAATCCCATAAATGCTGGGTATGTGACTCACAAACTGGAGTACACTTATACCACAGAAGTCCACACACTGGAGTGAAGGTTCTGATCTACATATCAGTCTCTCCAAACTGGGGTCTGGCAATGGGAGGAGGAATTCCTAGAGAATCAGACTTTGAAGGCTAGTGTGATTTGACTGCAGGATTCTGAGAGGACTGGGGGAAACAGAGACTCCACTCTTGGAGGACACACACAAAGTAGTGTGCACATCGGGAGCCAGGGGAAGGAGCAGTGACCCCACGGGAGACTGAACCAGACCTACCTGCTAGTGTTGGAGGGTCTCCTGCAGAGGTGGGAGTGGCTGTGGCTCACCATGGGGACAAGGACACTGGCAGCAGAAGTTCTCGGAAGTATTCCTTGGCGTGAGCCCTCCCAGAGTCTGCCATTATCCCCAACAAAGAGCCTGGGTAGGCTCCAGTGTTGGGTTACCTCAGGCCAAACAACCAACAGGGAGGGAACCCAGCCCGACCCATCATCAGACAAGCAGATTAAAGTTTTACTGAGCTCTGCCCACCAGAGAAACACCCAGCTCCACCCACCACCAGTCCCTCCCATCAGGAAACTTGCTTAAGCCCCTTAGATAGCCTCATCCACCAGATGGCAGACTGCAGAAGCAAGAAGAACTACAATCCTGCAGCTTGTGGAACAAAAACCACATTCACAGAAAGATAGACAAGATGAAAAGGCAGAGGGCTATGTACCAGATGAAGGAACAAGATAAAACCCCAGAAAAACAACGAAATGAAGTGAAGATAGGCAACATTCCAGAAAAAGAATTCAGAATAATGATAGTGAAGATGATCTAGGACCTCAAAAAAAGAATGGAGGCAAAGATCAAGAAGAATCAAGAAATGTTTAATAAAGACCTAGAAGAATTAAAGAACAAACAAACAGATGAACAATACAATAACTGAAATGAAAACTACAGTAGAAGGAATCAATAGCATGTTAACTGAGGCAGAAGAGCGGATAAGTGACCTGGAAGACAGAATGGTGGAATTCTCTGCCGTGGAACAGAAAAAAGAATGAAATGAAATGAAGACAGCTTAAGAGATTTCTGGGACAACATTAAATGCAACAACATTTGCTTTATAGGGGTCACAGAAAGAGAAGAGAGAAAGGACCCAATAAAATATTTGAAGAAATCAGAGTCGAAAAGTTCCCTAACATGGGAAAGGAAAGAGTCCCACAGAGAGAGTCTAATAGAGAGTCCCATACAGGATAAACCAAAGGAGAAACACACCGAGACACATAGTAATCAAATTGGCAAATATTGAAGACAAAGAAAAATTATTGAAATCAGCAAGGGGAAAATGACAAATAACATACAAGGGAACTCCCAGAAGATTAACAGCTGATTTCTCAGCAGTAACTCTACAAGCCAGAAGGGAGTGGCATGATATACTGAAAGTGCTGAAAGGGAAGAACCTACAACCAAGATTACTCTACAAGGGAAGGATCTCATTCAGATTCGATGGAGAAATCAAAAGCTTTACAGACAAGCAAAAGCTAAGAGACTTCAGCAACACCAAACCAGCTCTACAACAAATGCTAAAGCAACTGCTCTAAGTGGGAAACACAAGACAAGAAAAGGACACAAGAACAAACCCAAAACATTAAGAAAATGGTAATAGGAACATACATGTCATTAATTACCTTAAAAGTGAATGGATTAAATGGTACAAGCAAAAGACACAGGCTCGCTGAATAGATACAAAAACAAGAGCAGTATATATGCTGTCTACAAGAGACCCACTTCAGCCCTAGGGACACATACAGACTGAAAGTGAGGGGATGGAAAAAGATATTCCATTCAAATGAAAATCAAAAGAAAGCTGGAGAAGCAATACTCATATCAGATAAAATAGACTTTAAAATAAAGAATGTTACAAGAGACAAGTAAGGACACTACATAATGATCAATGGATTAATCCAAGAAGAAGATATCACAATTATAAATATATATGCACCCAACACAGGAGCACCTCAATACATAAGGCAACTGCTAACAGCTATAAAAGAGGAAATTGACAGTAACACAATAATACTGGGGGACTTTAACACCTCAATTACACCAGTGGACAGATCATCCAAAATGAAAATAAATAAGGAAAGAGAAACTTTAAATGACACAATAGAGCACTTATGTTTAATTGATATTTATAGGACATTCCATCCAAAAACAGCAGATTACACTTTATTTTCAAGTGCGCATGGAACATTCTCCAGGATAGATCACATCTTGGGTCACAAATCAAGCCTCAGTAGACTTAAGAAAATTGAAATAATGTCAAACATCTTTTCGGACCACAACACTATGAGATTAGGAATGATTTAAAGGGAAAAAAACGTAAAAAACACAAAAACATGGAGGCTAAACAATACGTAACTAAATAACCAAGAGAGCACTAAAAAATCAAAGAGGAAATCAAAAAATGCCTAGAGAAAAATGACATTGAAAACTCAATGATCCAAAACCTTTAGGATGCAGCAAAAGCAGTTCTAAGAGGGAAGTTTATAGCTCTACAAGCCTACCTCAAAAAATAAGAAAAATCTCAAATAAACAATCTAACCTTACACCTAAAGGAACTAGGGAAAGAAGAACAAACAAAACCCAAAGTTAGCAGAAGGAAAGGAATCATAAAGATCAGAGCAGAAATAAATGAAATAGAAACAAATAAAACAATAGCAAAGATCAATAAAACTAAAAGCTGGTTCTTTGAGAAGATAAACAAAATTGATAAACCATTAGCCAGACTCATCAAGAAAAAGAGGGAGAGGACTCATATCAATAAAATTAGAAATGAAAAAGGAGAAGTTACAATAGACACTGCAGAAATACAAAGCATCCTAAAAGACTGCTGCCAGCAACTCTATGCCAATAAAATGAACAACCTGGAAGAAATGGACAAATTCTTAGAAAGGTATAACCTTTCAAGTCTGAACCAGGAAGAAATAGAAAATATGAACAGACCAATCACAAGTAATGAAATTGAAACAGTGATTTAAAATCTTCCAACAAACAATAATCCAGGACCAGATGGCTTCACAGGCAAATTCTACAAAACATTTAGAGAAGAGGTAACACCCATCCTTCTCAAAATCTTCCAAAAAATTGTGGAAGAAGGAACACTCCCAAATTCATTCTATGAGACCACCATCACACTGATACCAAAACCAGAAAAATATACTACAAAAAACGGGAATTACAGACCAATATCACTGTTGAATATAGATGCAAAATTCCTCAACAAAATACTAGGAAACAGAATCCAACAACACATTAAAAGGATCATACACCATGATCAAGTTGGATTAATCTCAGAGATGCAAGGATTCTTCAATATATGCAAATCAATCAATGTGATATACCCTATTAACAAACTGAGGAATAAAAACCATATGATCATCTCAATAGATGCAGAAAAAACTTTTGACAAAATTCAACACCCATTTATGATAACAGTTCTCCAGAGAGTGGGCACAGAGGGAACCTACCTCAACAAAATAAATGTCATATAGGACAAACCCATAGCAAAATTCATTCTCAATGGTGAAAAACTGAAAGCATTTCCAGTAAGATCAAGAAAAAGACATGGATGTCCACTCTCATCCTTATTATTCAAGAGTTTTGGAAGTCCTTGCCACAGCAATCAGAGAAGAAAAAGAAATAAAAGGAATACAAATTGGAAAAGAAGAAGTAAAACTGTCACTGTTTGCAGACATGATACTCTACATAGACAATCCTAAAGATGCCACGAGAAAACTACTAGCAGTAATCAATGGATTTGGTAAAGTTGCAGGATATAAAATTAATGCACAGAAATCTCTTGCATTCCTATACACTAATGATGAAAATTCTGAAAGAGAAATTAAATAAACACTCCCATTTACCACTGCAACAAAAAGAATAAAATACCTATGAGTAAACCTACCTAGGGAGACAAAAGACCTGTATGCAGAAAACTAGAAGACACTGATGAAAGAAGTTAAAGATGAGACAAACAGATGGAGAGATATACCATATTCTTGTACTGGAAGAGTCAATATTGTAAAAATGTCTATACTACCCAAAGCAATATACAGATTTATTGCAATCCATATCAAATTACCAATGGCATTTTTTACAGAACTAGAAAAAAAATCATAAAATTTGTATGGAGACACAGAAGACCCCGAGTAGCCAAAGTGGGCTTGAGGGGAAAAAGCAGAGCTGGAGGAATCAGATTCCCTGACTTCAGACTATACTACAATGCTACAGTAATCAAGACAATTTGATACTCTTACAAAAACAGAAACATAGATCAATGGAACAAGATAGAAAGCCGAGAGATAAATCCACGCACCTATGATTGACTAATCCATGACAGAGGAGGCAAGGATATACAATGAAGAAATGACAGTCTCTTCAATAGGTGGTGCTCGGAGAACTGGACAACTACATGTGAAAGAATGATATTAGAACATTCCCTAACACCATACAGAAAAATGGACACAAGAGGGATTAAAGACCAAATTTTTAAACCCGGGCACTATAGAACTCTTAGAGGAAAACATAGGAGGAACACTCCCTGACATAAATCACAGCAAGATTTTTTGATCCACCTCCGAGAGTAATGGAAATAAAAACAAAAATAAACAAATGAGACCTACTTAAACTTCAAAGCTTTTGCACAGCAAAGGAAACCTTAAACAAGACAAGAAGACAACCCTCAGAACAGGAGAAAATATTTGCAAACAAATCAATGGACAAAGGATTAATCTCCAAAATATATAAACAGCTCATGCAGCTCAGTATTAAAAAAAACAAACAGCCCAATCCAAAAATGGACAGAAGACCTAGACATTTTTCCAAAAGAGTCATACAGATGACGAAGAAGCATATGAAAAGCTGTTCAATATCACTAATTATTAAAGAAATGCAAATCAAAACTAAAATGAGGTATAACCTCACACCAGTTAGAATGAGTATCATCATAAAATCTACAAACAACAAATGCTGGAGAGGGTGTGGAGAAATGGGAACCCTCTTGCACTGTTGGTGGGAATGTAAATTGATACAGCCACTATGGAGAACAGCATGGAGGTTCCTTAAAAAACTAAAAATAGAATTACCGTATAATGCAGCACTCCCACTACTGGGCATATACCTAGAGAAAATCATAATTCAAAAAGACACCTGGACCCCAATGTTCATTGCAGCACTATTCACAATAGGCAGGTCATGGAAGCAACCTAAATGCCCATCGACATATGAATGGATAAAGAAGATATGGTACATATATGCAAAAGAATATTACTCAGCCATAAAAAGGAGCGAAATTGGGTCATTTGTTGAAACGAGGATGGACCTAGAGACTGTCATACAGAGTGAAGTAAGTCAGAACGAGAAAAACAAATATCGTATATTAACGCATATACGTGGAATCTAGAAAAATGGTACAGATGAACCTCTTTGCAAGGCACAAATTGAGACACAAATGTAGAGAACAAACGTTTGGACACCAAGGGGGGAAAGCGTCAGAGGGGGTGGGGGTGGGGTGTGGTAAACTGGGTGATTGGTATTGACATGTTTACACTGCTGTGGATAAAACTGATGACTAATAAGAACCTGCTGTATAAAAAAATAATAATAAAATTAAATTAAATTTTAAAAAAATCCCCTAAACCCCTCCCCCAAAAAAAGAAAGGTCATTGCCAAATCAATGGTCATCTAGATTTTCTCCTATGTTATCTTCTAGGAGTTTTATAGTTTTGTGTTTTACATTTGGGTCTGTGATCTACTTTGAGGATTTTGTGTGTGTGATGATCAAGTCTGTATCTGGATTCACGTTTTTGCATGTGGATGTCTAGTTGTTTCAGCGACATTTGTTGAGGGGTCTATCTTTGCTCCATTGTATTGCTTTTGCCCCTTTGTCAAAAATCAATGAACTATATGTGTATATATAATATATATTTTAATTGAATTATAGTTGAGTTATAATGTTGTGTTAGTTTCTGGTGTACAGCAAAATTATTCAGTTATATATATATATATATTCTTTTTCATATTCTTTTCCATTATGCTTTATTACAAAATATTGAATATAGTTCCCTGTGCTATACTATCAGAAAAAATAAAAATAGATTAAGACACTAGAAATGACTCAAAACTTTTGGGTGCAGGCACATCCTTGGGTCAATACGCTGAGCCAGCCAGGTGCTGGCAAATAAGGGTGACATCCATTCACTCAACCTTTTTCTGTGTGCTAGGACCACCTGTGTTTGTGCCCAAGTGAGATGTAGTGCTGAAGGATGTGACCTTTGGTAGGGAGGGATTATGGTGAGAGACTTGGAGAGTGGTAGTTTTAGTGATGTGTCCACACATCTAGCTGAATATAGGGTGGAGGCAGAAGACCAAGTTTGGAAGCAGAGGTAGTCGGGAGGCATATATGTGGACATGGGATGATCCCAGTGGGAATATCTTTCAGGAGTGCAGCTCCAAGTTTAGAGCATTTGGGAGTTGAACTGGAAATAGCCAGTGTCCTGTCTTAGAAAATGGTACCCAACATCAAGCCCCAAAGGCCAAGGTGACAACATAAATGGTAAAATAGGCAGCAAGATTATCCTTTGGAAGGGTTGGTTGCATGTTGTAATTAGATATGATGGATGGATGAAGGAAGGTGGTTCTGAATTAAGGTAGAAATGGTGAGGGTGCTTGTGTTTGCATCTCACTCAGAATAAAATATGAAGACACCACCATTGTCCAGGGTTCCTTAACCTTGAAATTGTTGACATGTTGGACCAAATAATTTTTTTGTTGTGGGTGCTGTCCTGTGCATTATAGGATGTTTAGCAGCACCCCTGGCTTCTACTCACTAGATGCCAGTGTCCTCTCCCCATTACCCACCTCCCACATTGTGGCAACCACAAATGCTCCAGACACTGCCAAATATCCTTGGGGAACAAATTGCCCCCAGATGAGAAGCGCTGCATAACCTGCCAGGCTATGGTACACAGTGCATATTCTAGGGTGTAGAGGAGACCTGGCACTCCAGACTGGGATGGGAGATCTGGAAAAAATGGAAGAGCCTTGCAGGCCTGAAAATTTACTAATTTAAAAGCTCAGGACAGGTTCCCTTAGATAAAATTGGGATTCATCTTCCTGACTTACAGGTTTCGTCTTGGTCTCCTGTGCTCCCACTGTACAACACACATATTCCCAATAAAGTTCCTAATTTCTTGTATTGTCAAAAATGTATATATGGGGGCTTCCCTAGTGGTGCAGTGGTTGGGAGTCCGCTTTCCGATGCAGGGTACGAGGGTTCATGCCCCGGTCTGGGAGGATCCCACGTGCCACGGAGCGGCTGGGCCCGTGGGCTGTGGCCGCTGAACCTGCGCGTCTGGAGCCTGTGCTCCGCAACAGAAGAGGCCGCAACAGTGAGAGGCCCATGTACCGCAAAAAAAAAAAAATGTATATATGATCATCTCAATAGATGCAGAAGAAGCTTTTGACAAAATTCAACACCAATTTATGATAAAAACCCTCCCGAAAGTAGGCATACAGGGAACTTACCTCAACATAATAAAGGCCATAAATGACAAACCCACAGCCAGCATTGTTCTCAAAGGTGAAAAACTGAAAGCATTTCACTAAGATCAGGAACAAGATAAGGTTGTCCAATCTCACCACTATTATTCAACATAGTCTTGGAAGTTATAGCTACAGCAGTCAGAGAAGAAAAAGAAATAAATGAATCCAAACTGGAAAAGAAGAATTAAAACTGTCACTGTTTGCAGATGACATGATACTATAAATAGAGAATCCTAAAGACGTTACAAGAAAACTACTAGAGCTAATCAATAAATTTGGTGAAGTAGCAGGATACAAAATTAATGCACAGAAATCTCTTTCATTCCTATACACTAATGATGAAAATTCTGAAAGAGAAATTAAGGAAACACTCCCATTTACCACTGCAACAAAAATAATAAAATACCTAGGAATTAACCTACCAAAGGAGACAAAAGACTTATATGCAGAAAACTATAAGACACTGATGAAAGTAATGAAAGATGATACAAACAGATGGAGAGATACACCATGTTCTTGGATTGGAAGACACAACATTGTGAAAATGACTTTACTACCCAAAGAAATCTACAGATTCAATGCAATCCCTATCAAACTACCACTGGCATTAGAGAGAAGATGGCAGAAGAGTAAGACGCGGAGAATACCTTCCTCCCCACAAATACACCAGAAATACATCTACACGTGGAACAACTCCTGCAGAAAGCCTACTGAACGCTGGCAGAAGACCTCGGACCTCCCAAAAGGCAAGAAACCCCCCACGTACCTGGGTAGAGGAAACGAAAAAAAGAAAAAAACAGAGAAAGAGGGATAGGGACGGGACTGGCACCAGCAGGAGGGAGCTGTGAAGCAGGAAAGGTTTCCACACACTAGGAAGCCCCTTCCCGGGCGGAGACTGCAGGTGGTGGAGGGGGGAAGCTTCGGAGCCACGGAGGAGAGCACAGCAACAGGGGCGCAGAGGGCAAAGTGGAGAGATTCAGGCACAGAGGATCTCTGCCGACTGGCACTCACCAACCCGAGAGGCTTGTCTGCTCCCCTGCCAGTGCGGGCGGGGCTGGGAGCTGAGGCTTGGGCTTCAGTAAGAGCACAGGGAGAGGACTGGGGTGGGCAGCGTGAACACAGCCTGAAGGGGTTAGTGCACCATGGCTAGCCGGGAGGGAGCCTGGGAAAAGTCTGGACATGCTGAAGAGGCAAGAGACTTTTTCTTCACTCTTTGTTTCCTGGTGCCTGAGGAGAGGGGATTAAGAGCGCTGCCTAAAGGAGCTTCAGAGAAGGGCGCGAGCTGGGGCTAACACCGTGGACCCCAGAGATGGGCCTGAGACACTAAGGCTGCTGCTGCCACCACCAAGAAACCTGTGTGCGAGCACAGGTCACTATCCACGCCTCCCCTCCCGGAGCCTGTTCAGCCCGCCAATGCCAGGATCCCCTGATCAAGGGACAGCTTCCCTGGGAGAACGCAGAGTGCACCTCAGCATGGTGCAACGTCCCGCTGGCCTCTGTCGCCACAGGCTCACCCCGCACGCCGTGTACCTCCCTTTCCCCAACGTGAGTGAGCCAGAGCCCACAAGTCAGCTGCTCCTTTAACCTCATCCTGTCTGAGCGAAGAACAGACACCTTCTGGCAACCTACACGCAGAGGCGGGGTGAAATCCAAAGCTGAGCCCCGGGAGCTCTGTGAACAAAGAAGAGAAAGGGAAATCCCTCACAGCAGCCTCAGGAACCGTGTATTAAATCCCCACAATCAACTTGATGTACCCTGAATCTGTGGAATACATGAATAGACAACAAATCATCCCAAATTGAGGAGGTGGACTTTGAAAGCAAGATTTTTTTCCCCCATTTCCTCTTTTTATGAGTGTGTATGAGTATTTTTCTGTGTGAGATTTTGTCTGTATAGCTTTGCTTTCATCGTTTGCCCTAGGGTTCTATCTGTCTGGGTTTTTTTCGTTTGTTTGTTTTTAACTTTAAAATTTTTTTCTATCTTAATATTTTTTATTTTAATAAACTTATTTTATTTTATTTAACATCACTCTATTTTATCCTTCATTTTTTCCTTCCTTCCTCCATCTCTCTCTCTCTCTCCCTCTCTCTCTCTCTCTCTCTCTCTCTCTCTCTCTCTCTCTCTCTCTGTCTTTCATTCTACTTTATCTTCGTTTTATTCTGAGTCATATGGATGAAAGACTCTTGGTGCTGCAACCAGGAGTCAGTGCTGTGCCTCTGAGGTGGGAGAGCCAAATTCAGGACACTGGTCCACAAGAGACCTCCCAACACCACATAATATCAAATGGCGAAAATGTCCCAGAGATCTCCATTTCAACACCAGTACCCAGCTTCACTCAAAGACCAGCAAGCTACAGTGCTGGGCACCCTATGCCAAACAACTAGCAAGACAGGAACACAACCCCACCCATTAGCAGAGAGGCCGCCTAACATAATAATAAGTCCACAGACAACCCAAAACACACCATCTGACGTGGTCCTGCCCACCAGAAAGACAAGATCAAGCCTCATCCATCAGAACATAGGCACTAGTTGTCTCCACCCAGAAGCCTACACAACACACTGAAACAACTTTAGCCACTGGGGAGAGACACCAAAAACGAACAACGAACGTGCAGCCTGCAAAAAGGAGACCCCAAATACAGTAAGGTAAGCAAAATGAGAACACAGAAAAACACACAGCAGATGAAAGAGCAAGATAAAAACCAACCAGACCTAACAAATGAAGAGGAAATAGGCAGTCTATCTGAAAAAGAATTCAGAATAATGATAGTAAAGATGATCCAAAACCTTGGAAATAGAATTAACAAGGACATAGAAGAACTAAAGATGAAACAAGCAACAATGAATAACACAATAAATGAAATTAAAAATACTCTAGAGGGGACCAATATCAGAATAACTGAGGCAGAAGAACGGATAAGTGACCTGGAAGATAAAATAATGGAAATAACTACTTCAGAGCAGAACAAGGAAAAAAGAATGAAAAGAACTGAGGACAGTCTCCGAAACCTCTGAGACAGCATTAAACTCACCAACATTCGAAATATAGGGGCTCCAGAAGAAGAAGAGAAAAAGAAAGGGACTGAGAAAATATTTGAAGAGATTATAGTGGAAAACTTACCTAATATGGGAAAGGAAATAGTTCATCAAGTCCAGGAAGCACAGAGAGTCCCGTACAGAATAAATCCAAGGAGAAACACACCAAGACACATACTAATTAAACTATCAAAAATTAAATACAAAGAAAACATATTAAAAGCAGCAAGGGAAAAACAACAAATAACACACAAGGGAATCCCCATAAGGCTAACATCTGATCTTTCAGCAGAAACTCGTCAAGCCAGAAGGGACTAACAGGACATATTTAAAGTGATGAAAGAGAAACACCTGTAAACAAGATTACTCTACCCAGCAAGGATCTAATTCAGATTTCATGGAAAAATTAAAAGCTTTAGAGACAAGCAAAGCTGAGAGAGTTCAGCACCACCAAACCAGATTTAAAACAAAGGCTAAAGGAACTTCTCTAGGCAAGAAACACAAGAGAAGGAAACGACCACGCACATGTGGTCACCTTATCTTTGCTAAAGGAGGCAGGAATGTGCAATGGAGAAAGAAGAGCCTCTTCAATAAGTGGTGCTGGAGGACTGGACAGGTACATGTAAAAGTATGAGACTAGAACACTCCCTGACACCATACACAAAAATAACTTCCAAATGGATTAAAGACGTAAATGTAAGGCCAGAAACTATCAAACTCTTAGAGGAAAACATAGGCAGAACACTCTATGAAATAAATCGCAGCAAGATTCTTTTTGACCCATCTCCTAGAGCAAAGGAAATAAACACAAAAATATACAAAAGGGACCTAATGAAACTTCAAAGCTTTTGCACAGCAAAGGAAACCATAAACAAGACCAAAAGACAACCCTCAAAATGGGAGAAAATATTTGCAAATGAAGCAACTGACAAAGGATTAATCTACAGAATTTATAAGCAGCTCTTGCAGCTCAATAACAAAAAACCAAACAACCCAATTCAAAAATGGGCAGAAGACCTAAATAGACATTACTCCAAAGAAGATATACAGACTACCAACAAACACATGAAAGAATGCTCAACATCATTAATCATTAGAGAAATGCAAACAAAACTACAATGAGATATCATCTCACACCAGTCACAATGGCCATCATCAGGGGAAAAAAGGGAACAGTCTTGCACTGCTGGTGGGAATGTGAATTGGTACAGCCACTATGGAGA
>RJWK010051812.1:0-15832 GCA_004363435.1 Platanista minor | reverse complement strand
GCCTCTCACTGCCGTGGCCTCTCCCATTGCGGAGCACAGGCTCCGGACGCGCAGGCTCATTGGCCATGGCTCAAGGGCCCAGCTGGTCCACTCCGCGGTATGTGGGACCTTCCCGGACTGGGGCATGAACCCGTGTCCCCTGCATCGGCAGGCGGACTCTCAACCACTGCGCCACCAGGGAAGCCCTCAGAGTGGCTACTTTTCCAACATAATCATGATAGGTAATTTATGGATTGCATACAATGTGCCAAAGTGATACAGATGGTCATCAGATCACATTTCAAGAAATGCTGACATGGACCAGTCTCCCACTCACTGTGAGAATACCCTCTATATCTGTATCTTGTTGGAGTCTAGTAACTCAACTACTTTTAGTCATATCACATTCTTATGTTATGGCATTGACATTTCCAGCTTTAAATTTTGTGGCATTGACTTTTTGATTGAAATCCAAAATTTCACAACATGCACTTTTAGTCTAGTATTCTGTTAATGTGTAGCTGAAAGCATTCCTAAATGATTTATTTCAAAGACCTATTGGGGACATAATGGGAATTTAAAACAGAAAATCGGCATCAGAGGGGCAGAGGAATGGATGAATACGTGAGTGGTGAAAAACTGCTTAATGTAAGGGTTTGAGAGGTCAGTGTTAAGACCATGCTTGTAAAGCAGAGTCTATTTTTCAATTTGGAAAGTTGTGACTTGAAAGATCTTCCTCATTTATTCATTTGTTCACTCTTTGAAAGGATTCAGGACACAGCGAAATATTAGACTTGATATAGACAAGGTAGAATGGACTGAAATTAGTTTCCCTCCAACATACTGTTGTTATCCTAATTTGGCTATCTAGAGCTACACAAAATGTATAGACTTGTCTAATATTGTTCAAATACTTGAAGGCAAACCTGCAGTTTTACATCATTCCTCATATGACAGCTTCCACTCTCCTTGCTACAGTCATCACTCTCCTCAGATTTACACTTAGTGAATAGCTCCAAACCTAACGTAGAACATGAAGGAAAGAGGAAGGAGAATAGAAAACAGTCTTTTGCTTGGGACACGGCTTACGTTAATCAGATTACCTTCAAACGCCAGCCCAGGGATTTTAGTTTGGAACAGAGAAGACAGTTGGAATGTTAATTATTTTCAAATATTGGCAGGACTGCCATAGAAAAGTAATGAAAATATTTAACTAGAAGTTAGAAAAAAAATATTCATGTAATAGTTTCGTCTTTATTCTAAAATGTGACCTTGGGAAAGCCACATAATCTCTCTGGATCTCTGTACACTGGAGATGCTAATAATACATGTTTTTCAGTTTCAGGTGAGGATCAGAATAAGTATTTTGCGATTTATAAAGTGAAATGTGCTGCATGCATGTGAGATGATTTGTATAATTAATATTTCCTTGCTACTTTTGAGACTCCAGAGTACTGGCCAGGAAACATGAAATACATTATTGGGGAATAGTTGTTAGGTCAATGTACTATTGAACTTTCTAATATCTGTAGCTGTCCACTAACAGGCTCGACTATCTCACTAAGAAGTGAGCATCTCTCCATAGCAAACGTTTAAGAAGAGCCTAGACAAATTTGTCCAGATTCACATATTGTAGTTGTCATTTTATGTGGATCAAAATTTTACAACATATATTGTCAAGTTGGTTTCATACTGGCTTTTCCTTCCATTATGTGACGCATTTAAAAAAGCGAACAACAATCAAGTAGTTAAACCAGAAAACTTGGTTTTCAAGCTACGTTAAGTTTAATATGTCGAAGTGGTAACGTGGGGATTTTTCAAATGGGTTAAACCCAAAATGTTGATACCAATAAAATGGAAGTTCGGGTACCAAGGACTTCTTAATGTGGTTAATGCATTTGATTTAGAAGAAAAGGAAGTGCTGAGCAGAAGAGGCAAGAAAGTGTTTTAAGACAAAGAAACAGACGTCTACGCTGATTTGAATGAGGCCAAAGAAGGAAAAAGTGAAAACAGCAGCTGGAATACCCCAGACATTATCTGCAGAGCTCAGATCATTACAATAGCATCGTATCATTATCATTATCAATAACATACATGTTCTTGTCCAAGCTCCTTCTTTCCATGCCCAGAAATAGTACAGAGGGACAGGGTATGGGGACCGGTAATATGCTGGGCAAATGGATATTATGGTATGTGTTTGCTGCGGTGTTTACAGAGTTATGGGTGGTGATGAAATGGTAAGTCAGTAAGAAAGGGTCAGTTTATGGGATGTATGAAGTTTGTGGGAATTGAGAATTTTAGATGTCCTGTGTTCATTATGCCCCTAGTCATGGCAGGTCAAGACAGCTATCATAGATCTAGTACACCTATTCTGAGAGAAAGAGGCAGCTCTAAGGAATGAAAATGGACTTTTTCCAAGTTGACCCTTCTTAACCCTCTGCTGGTGAGACGGTGAAATGTGCTGTCCAAGGGCATGGTTTATCCTCTGGTGCCACTGTTTACCAGATGCTCATTGCATTGGGACAGTTACTTGATTACTCTGGACTTCCGTTTCCTCATCTGTAAAACTGAAATTCCATTAGCATTTACTTAAAGAGATTGATGTGCCTTAGAAGAGTTTATGAAGTGTTTAGCTCAGTGCTTGGTACATGATAAGCACTCAAAAATGTTAGTTAAATAAATAGAAACCACAACAATAACATCAACAACAATAATACCAATACTAATAAAACTGAAACCTAGACAATGTAATCACCCTCTGAGTTTTATCTAAACAAAAGCATGCTTCTCTCATCTCTGTAAAATCATGCAACAGCAAAAGATAGCATTTGCAGGTGGTTTTAGAGTTTATAGAGACTTTTGCAAGCAGTTCACTTATCAGAGCAACTAAGATGGGCATTATTATTAATATCCAAACTTTAGAAATGAAGTAACTGAGACCAAGAGAAAGGACATAACTTGCTGAAGGATACATAGATAATAAATAACCAAGTCAAGAATTCTTATTTGATGTGCCATTATCCCCAATAAATAACTAAAGCTATAGATATAGAAATAAATACAGGTACAAGTATATAGAGATACAGACGCATATACTGCCTATCCTTGTGTCTCACTTTGGATATCTTTCCACATTCAAATGTCCTGTGACCACATGGTTTCTCCCTGAATTTCTCCCTGGTGCACTCAGTGGTAGAGCATAGAATGTGAATTCTACAAAGGACTTTAAATAAGACTTAACACAACGCATTTACAGAAGGAAAAAAAAATTTGAAAGACTTTCTCAAGGTCGTTTAGCAAGACACTGGCTTCCTTTCTCAGAGGCAACTGTTTTTCTTCATATTTTTGTGACTGTCTCATTCTTCTTCCATCAAAATTGATCTGTTCTGATTTTAACTGTATCCTACCCAGTTCTCAGAGGGTAACCTAAATTTAGAAATAATAGATATTTCTTTATGCTCAGTAATGTGAGCAGCAACATCCCTGTAACTGAACTACACTAATACCCTACATTTCTCAGAATTTAACTCATGTATATTACCTACTATACTGCCATCTCCCATTTCTGTTTATAAGCTAATGAAAGCAGAAGGCAAGTTGAAGCTAGCTTAGCTTAATATTGCATTTTTCCTCTCGTTTGTTTGTTTATTCGTTTTATAAACGTATCGAGTGCCTACTCTGTACTTAAGCTCATTCTTAGTAATATGAATACAGCCGTAAACAAGTCAGACAGCATTGCTGTTCTCATCAATCATACATGTGGAAGGGAGGAGACAATCCATACATAAACAATCATTTCAAAACACACTAAATTTTAAGAAGGAAATAGGTGTGCATGTGTACGTGTGTATATGTGTTTGTATGTGTTGCTTTATACAAAGAAAGCATCTGTGTAGAGATGAAATTTGAGTTGATATTTGAATACTGAGAAAGACAGCCATTTGATGAGCCAGGGCACAAGACCCTCAGGCATAGGAGAAAAACATCCCAATGTCGGTCTTTCTTAGTGTCTTATGTTTATTTCCATTTGTCTTAGGGATGCTGAGTAACTGGTAATAGATGGTGTCAGTTGTTCCTATAAAGAATTTTATATGGCCCATTGCCTTCCTCCGATCTGTTGCTGGCATACATAATGCTAACGATTAAACTAATTAGTTGTGCTCCTTTGGTATAATTAATAAGCAATAACTATACTGTTGTTTGAGGATGCTAAAATTTTAATGCCCTCTTGCTATCTGCCTCACTTGAATACTGAGGAACATAATGGTCCCACGGAGTCATAAAGTAGCCAGGACCCTTTTTAGTTTTATTGTTATTGCCAACTCTAGCTTACTTTTGACTGCAGTGTTAAACCATTCCAGATAATTGAGACAGTTATAGGCACCGGGTAAGAAATAGTTATGACATGAATGTGAATTCTAGGTGATTACATTTATAGCTTGTGTCTTCACAGGTGGAATGGGAAATTTAGGATAAGGAATTGTCCTTGGTTCAAACTTTTCTGGCTGTTTAAATCTACTTCACTACCCAGAAGGCTCCTAAAATTTTGTTTTGGTATTTGTTAGTCAACAGGTAAGTTTAGGGCACCTGCCAGATGGTTAGACCCTTGTGGTCTGGGGATGAAACAGAGGTCTAATCACTCACTCTATATGTCCTTACTGAGTATCCACTAAGTGCTGTGCCCTACTCTGAGACTAGAGGATGTAGATTTTGCCTTCTTGTGGCTTTCAGACCGAATTATAGATTTCCAAATTTGAAGCTAATGTTGAAGGCTGTTCAGTGCAACTCCTCATCAAATGGTTGCTTTGATCACCCAGCAACCTCACTTAATGGTTTTTTCAGCCTGGGGTTGGACTTCTCAAGTGTTGGAGAAGTCGTTACCACTATGTCAGTCCATTCTACTTTTTGTACAAGTTGGATCATCAAAAAATATTTTATGAACTACTCCTTGTTTTACTTTAGCATTTAATTTTCTTCAGGGCGTTATGAGAAATTTGCCTGTTCTTTCACAGTTATTATGCCAAGATGATTACCCACGTGCCTGTCCATTCTTCTCTTTCCTATACAATAGGATTTTGACTCACTTCAAGACCTTTGTAGTTGGGTCTGTATGTTCTCCTGCAGGTCTATGTGGCTTCTGAAGTCTAATGCCTAAACTGGAATTTACTCACCCCGATAGGATCTTATCAACAGAGAGAGGGACTATCATCTCTCTTATTCTACATTTCTTTAATCAATGTTCAGCAATTTCACATTAGAATCAAAGAAAAAGCAATATATACACACATGACCTGGAAACTAGTCTTGCAAGGGAAGTGCCTCAGCTGTGTCATGAGGAGATTCACCCAGATTTCCAGTGACGCTGAGAACAGGGAGACAGAACTTTGTGGGTATCTGAATGGCTTCTCTGAAGAAGTCAGTTTTGTTGGGCCTTGGCAATGTGGATGGATAGACGACAGCGAGATATGTTAGTGAGTAGGAAAGTTTTTAAAATGTCCGATGCTTAAGACAGGTGAAGAAGCCACTTTGAATTATTCCAAAAGTCAAGTAATCAAAGCTGGATGCACTGATCCACCTGGGATACTGTTGGTTTACAGGTTGAACCCTGAACGTGAAGAGGGAGAGAAGGAAGAAGGAGGCAGCCCCTCCAGTTGGGTAGGCGGCAGGCTGAATAAGCAAAGAACTTATATATAAGTCTTATTTGGGGCTAAGAGATGAGTAGGTCTCCGCACTCACCAACCAGCATCTTCAAGCTTTATAGAAAGACCTTAACGGCTCAGTCATGTGCACTGTCCAGATGGTCTTAACAACACGTTTCTCTCTAGGCAGTGTCCTTGGAACAGCTCCCTTTGTGGGAACGGGGGACAGAGCATATGTTCCCAGGACAGGGAAGCAGGCGGGGAGCCCCCAATTGCCTGGGTACCACTCATCTCTCAGTCACTTCCTCTCCGTGACCTCCGACAACAGTTATACAAACCCTGCTTATCCCTCAGCAAATCATAGCCTGCTGGGATGAAGAGGTGTAGATATCCAGTTGATAAAAAGAACTGGAGCAGGTCATTATTAGCCATGGCTCTTTTCTTTTGGCAGCACTAAGTTAAGAATAAGTAATTCTCCCTAGTGAGAATTCATAATGGTTTCCCTGAAAATGCAACGATACCTATAAAAAAATAGATAAAATATATTGTGTGCCTATATTTTGCTGGAATTGTGCTAAAAGCAATGCATGCTGTATCTAATTCCCTGCATGGAATCTAGCAGATAGGTATTTTTACTATGCCTAGTTTATAGGTAAGGAAATCAGGAATTCAGAGGGACCATATGACTTGCCAGGGTCCCATAAATAGCAAAAGGCAGAGCAAGGAAAAAGCCTAAATAGTTTGATTCAAGAGACTTCAGTCACTGCAACCAAACGTGAATTCTGTGTTTTTCATGGCCAATCAATAACCAGTGGTTTCTGTGGTTGCCATTAACATTCAATTTACCTGAAATTAGTTTTGACACTGAATTATGGCTCTAGGCTGACTGGGGGGTTTCCTGTCAACAGAAAATAGAATTCCTCCAGAGGTTGATAAATCGCTTTGATGTTGACGCTCTGGATTGAAGTGTGTGTTAGAGCCTTGCTACTTGGTGTGGTTTGCATATTCGAAGTATCAACTTCCCCTGGGAGCTTGTTAGAAATGCAGAGCCTTGGGCTCCACCCCAGATACACTGAATCAGAATCCGTACTCTGAAAAGATTCCCGGTATTTTGTCTGTACATTAAATTTCAGAAGAGTTGCTATAAAGGACACATAGGAGATATAGTCTCTACTGATGTAAAGGGACAGAAAGTAGAACCGTTGCCTCAGTCTAACAGGCTGGTGTCTTGAGTAATAAGCCAGGTCATCAACAGACATGGAGTTGGGGAGATCAAGGTTTAATTTATCTTACAAAAAAAAATACTAAGTTTATGATACTACCACTAAAACTACTACTATTAACAACAACTACAGTAAACTTTATTGTCTGATTATGATGCACTGGCCCACACAGTGTGCTAGGATGTAGAGATTAATTAGACATTCTCTCTATCTTCAAGGTTTTCATGGTGGGAGGACATCACATAGGGTTATAATTCTTGTTTTGCTATTCTTTCCAAAGATACAGAATGAATGTGACAGGAGCAGAGAGAAGGGGGCACCCAATACTACCTGTGGGCATTGGGCATGGCTTCTTAAATATGTCATTTGAACTTGATGTTGAAGGATGAAAAGAACATCAGTCGTGATGACTCATACACCGGTGGCTCACAGCCCTCCTTGACATCATGAGTATGTCCGTTTCTTCCTTCTTCCTCTCTTGTCTTCCTTCTTTCCATCCTTTCTTCTTTCCTCCCTTTCTACCTTTCTTTCTAGCTCCTGTCCTTCCTTGTGGCAAATTTTATTAAGACCTACCACGTGCATTCATTAACAGTTTGGGCAAGATTTTATTGCAAATACCTATATTGAAAGGAAGATCAAACACATAATCTTTTGATTTTATTCAATTTCCAGCCTAGTAAGCAAATCAAAGAATAGATAATAATGAATTGTTGCGATAGGGAGAAAACAAATAGTGGGTCGTAACAGAGAAAAGCATAAGGTGCCTATTTTGATAGGATGGTTGGAGTGAACTGCATTTTAAAGAAAAAAGGTGAAAGGGAGCCAGACATGTACAGAGTAGGGGAAAAAGTACCCCAAGCAAAGAGAAAGTTACATGTCAATGCATACAGTGGGGAAGAGTTTCACAACCTGAAAGGAGGCGCTGCGGGCTGTCAAATGCTATGAAACAAAAACAGAACAATGCCTTCAATCATTTTCTATATTAAAACAGCACCAGAAGTTGCAATGCGGTGAACGCATAAGAGTGAGTTAGGAAAGAAGTCAGGAATGAGATCAGTTCAGAGGCTGTCAGGCCAAGGCATCTACCTTTCCTACTTGCTATGTCAAGTAGTCATAATCCCTCCATGACTGCACCTCAACTTTGAAATACCTGTCCTTTCCTTGGGGTCGCGGCACATGAGCTCAATACCAGGGTTCTGTGATTCAGGAGGCTGGTCTGGCTTCACCAGCCATAGGAAGGAGTCTTTCTGTGCACACATTGGTAGACCAGAGGATAGCAGAGAGCTGCCTCAATCCCCTACCTGCTCACTCGTCGCCAGTCTTCACCCTCCTACACATACCTTGTCATGAAATACAATTGTGTTGCCTCTGACAACAAAGCCTTGAGTCTGCTGGGCAGCTGCTTACCTACAGGGCTGACTCCCAAAAAGGTTATATAAATATGTTTCTGCTGGCCTACTATGTGCCAGACTCTATGAGCCCTAGGGCTACTGACAGGAACCCATCAGACCAGTTTTCTATTTTGAGAAAGTTACCATGTTTATAAACATAAATATGACAACGCAGAGGTAGAGGCGCGGGAGCTCTATTCAGAGGTATAGATCAGGGCCAGATAATGTCAGGAATTTCTGCCATGATAAAGAGTCTGGATCCTGGGAGAAGGGCAATGTAGTCCAAGTATGCTTATTTGGTTTCCATGAAAATATTTCTTCTAATTTTGCATTACTGACCTGAGGTTTTGTGACACGATGAAATTACG
Source organism: Platanista minor (assembly GCA_004363435.1). Classification (NCBI taxonomy): domain Eukaryota; kingdom Metazoa; phylum Chordata; class Mammalia; order Artiodactyla; family Platanistidae; genus Platanista; species Platanista minor. Next base: position 7,232 of record RJWK010051812.1, on the reverse strand, counting down.
TTTCTGTAAGCCACTCTATGATCAGTGAATGATTAAACAACGCTACCAAAAATGTTCATCCTGATTTTTTTTCAATTGCCTACCTTCATAAGAGTTTTCACAAGCATCAACTCAGCCGAAGCTTCTGTCACCTTGGGATGCACATATGGTAGATATGACTATACCCATCAAACTGATGAGGTCACTGATGCCAAAGGACATTATGGAATGTGGGGAGTCACATTCATTGCTTTTTACAGGGATGACAAATAAGTAAATCTTGGGCTGCCACATGCCTCCTTCATCAAATCTCTTGTTCATGGCGCTGGCAGACAACACCAATTCATCGTGGCACTTCTCTGCTGAGCCCAGATGTAACTTCCAAATTTTATATATAACCCTGCAGGCGTGATCAACAAATGAATGGAACTGGGCATATACGTCAAAATGTATCTGTTATCTATCTTCTGGCTTGTGAAGTGATTGCTATTGTGCTGGTGCTTTAGGTATATCATGTTATTTAAATCTTTTAGCAGTTAAAAAGTGAAAAGGGACAAAAGCAATATTAGTGCCCATTGCTCATTGAATCCAATGTCCTTTTCTGAAGAGTGGCAAAGAGCGAGGCTAGAATACAGGTATTGTCTCACCCCCAAACTTGTCAACTACTTTATGGAATACAAACTTTAGCTAATATGGAAAGGCATACTCAACTTTAATTTATAATTCTCATCTGGAATTTGAAAAAAAAATGTTAAGAAGAAAATAAAGATACTATATTAAGTACCAGATTTGCCTCATTCCTGCTTAAATCCATATGCTTTCTCAATCTGCACGATTCTTAGTAACCACCAAGGACACTGTACATGGGCCTGAAGACTTTTAGATTTGGGGCACAGTGGTTCACCAAGTCAAGGTTCAGCAGACTTCAGATGATGACCAGGGATCCACGATGTTGCCAGTACAGCCCAATGAGACACACTGTCCTGAAGCACTCAGACAGAGGTGTCATCAAGGGAGATATAACCTCTAGCTTGCCAGACGGAATTAGAGATATCTCAGTCGACATTTGGTTGATATAGCCTGGGTGACAAGGTGATGCAGCTCGATTCCTATCTCAGTCTCTAGGGATGTGACGTTCAAGGGCAAGAACTAATAGGAATTTTGCACTAACTGTGTGCTAGGCACTGTGCCACTCCTTTGGTGCAAAAAGCAGTTGAGGTATGATCCATCTCTCGGGGACAAAAGACAGACTGGTTGAAACTAACACACAAGTAGAAAGCTCAGAAACTACAGATTTCTTAGGCTTGAGTCTGCACCCCAGCGTAAGATGTCCTGCAGTTACACATGTAGAATGACAGAGATAGGCTAAGTTAACAGTCATCCCTACACGGATTTGTTTGTTAAAGCAGTGCTTATTGCCTTTCAGGGAAGAGAGGTTTCGTTTTTGTTTCTGTTTGCTAGGTGGCAGGTGAATTGTGAAATAGTATCTTTTCTCTGAACACAGTATTAGAAGAAAACATTCATAACTTTTATTTTCTTTACTGCATCTGTTAATGTAAGAAGAACAGAGATTCGCCTCTACCAGTTCAATCACTTATTTAATCTCTTTGAAAATAGCTCCCACGTTCCTTTGTAGCCCACCCATTTCCCACTGCCCTGTTCCTTCAGAGCTCACAGCGATCATAACCATGTCGGAAAATTCTTCACCAACTTTTATGAAAAATGCCCTGTTATGCTTTCTACTTATCACGCACACATGCTTGTTCACATTCATAACTAATATAACTTTCCATTTATGCTTATGATGATTGATTATCTTATTACTGGCTGCTTTCTTTGCTACTATATAACTTTCATGAGAGCAGGGGATATCTATCTTTGTTCATCTTTGTTTCCTAAGTACCTAGTAATCTTGGTTTTAAGAACCAATAATTGCTAAAAACAATGTATGATTTTATAGCTAAGGAAATGGGTGCAATACAGTTACACAACATGCCTCCTGTCACAGAATTCAGAAATGGCAGAGACAGATTTAGAACCCATGGTTTGTATGACTCCAAAAGTCCAAGTTTTTACCCCCTGGTCCCTTATATAATTGTGTGTTCCCTCATTTATAAGACGGAACACAATCTCCATCCGGACTGAGTGCCAGATCAGGAGAGGAAAAGCCACTAGCTGGTGTTTCTAACAATTGACGTCTAGGTCCTTTTTCTTAGCTTGTGATCTGCCGAGAACATTTCTCTTTAAAGCTGGCTAGGTGTGAGCCTGACATTTCCCAGAGAGGCAGTGAGACTGGGACCATGAGACTGATTTATGTGCAGTGGAATGTAAAAATAATGTTTTCCACTTCCAAGCCAAGCCCCTACAATATCCCTGCTAACTCTCACATTTTCCCTCCTTTGCCCTGAGGTGCTAGAAACATATCCCTCTAAGATGGCAATGATACTAGAAGGAAGGGGATCAGATTCATTTGTCACCAGTCAGAGCACATCTTCCTCAGAGAGTGTCTGAGTGCAACAGGGTAAAGGATTGAGCTGTTAAATTTGGAAACCAGGTAGTACAGAGTCTGTCACATAATAAACACTTACTAAGCATTAGCAAAGATTAACAAAACCTCTGCCGTGTCTTAGGTGCCTTATTTGCAAATCGGAGAAGCACGTAACTATCTCGTCCAATTGTGATGTTTAATACAATGAGGAGTAAATAAGACAACACAGGTGAAGCCTTGGACAGAGACTGGCAGAAAGAAATGAACCAAAGACTGGTAGCTATTATCTGGATCTTCTTGCAGACCAGGTAACAGAGCCTGGCATCAAGATTAGCTTTCATTTTCCCTCGTAATGATCCTACTGTGAATGCTTAAACAATTGTATTTATTTCTTCCTGTGGCAATGTGGGCAGATTTAAGATCAATTCAAGGTCAGAATAACTTTTCAAATATCCAAAACTGGGTATCATCTGGTGAAGATAAGAGACGGCAGGTGCCAACATGTCAATGATGATCTCTCTGTGTTCCCTTGGTTATTTCCCAGAAGACAGAGCAGTGTAGCCTGGAGATGGTGTTCTGATTTTAGAAATTTTCATTCTTGATTTCCACTTATTTTTCCGGGAGTATGGCTCAGGGAGCTCCACTAATATTTGTTAGAGCCGGGCATCTTTCTACCATATGCATACAGTGGTCTTTAGGAAAGGAATATTGTTACTTCTCACTGACATTGCAACGTCTCAAGAAATACTTGTGAGCAGCCACCCACGTCCTCTCAGATTTCAGAACTTTCTCCTTCAACTCACCCAAGGATTTCTTTACACTTATTCATCTCTCTGCAGTTCATCCCAGCAGGCGTTAATTAGGTTCTCACTGCTTAACAGTGTGTCTTAGGAAGAGAATGGGGTTTGAGGCCAGACATAAATAGGACCTCTGGGTTTCTGACATTAGACACTTGCTAATAGTGGTACTATTTACTGAGATAAAGAATCTGAGACCAGTGAGAGGTTTGGGAAAAAGCAGATGGATGTGATTTCATCATGTTGAGTTTGAGGTCTTATTCAAGTCTTTATATGATGAGGACAGTTACACAGAATGGTAGCTCAGAAGAAAATTTTGAATCTTAAGGGGCAAAAAAACTGCAGAAAAACTGAAGGAGGAACTGAAAGTTATACTAGCAGTCTTTGGTAGACATTCTTAATGCTTCCAATATTTCTCATACACATGGAAGACTACCTTTCTCATTCCCTTTCATTACAGTGGTTCCATGTGAGTAGTTCCCGGCACTTGGTTGCATCAGGAGGTGATGTGTGCACTTGCAGCTGAAACATTTAAGGGCTTGTGCTTGATTTTCCCATCCAGGCTCCTTTCTTTTGCTGCAGCAATCATGAAAGGATGCTTGGGAAGGAAGCGACACACATTTGACGCATCCCTTCTCAGAGTCACCACCTGCAGAAAACTTGACTATGCGTTGACTGGACCTGCAGCAGACATTGGGAGCACAAGAAATAAGTTTTTGTCGTGTGAGTCCATTAGGATTTGGCATTGTGTGTTATTATGCCACAGAACAGCCTCTCCTGACTGACACAACACATTTGCAACAATTGCAGTTAGGCCTCCAGACATGAGGGACTCCAAAAATAGACATTGGCCCAGGCTGCTCTGTTTAAGGGAAAGTCATGGCATCGGCATGTGTCTTTGGCAGAAACCAGTGGAATAACAGGTTCTTCAAACATGAGCAGGAGGGAAGAATGCATGGAGCTGGTCTGAGAGGACTAAAGTACACTGAGTATGGGTAAAATACCCCTCAGGATTCCCCGAGCTTGTCTGTTTTCCAGAGAGGGAGTTGTTAAGTAGAATTATACTATTTAGAAATTGTTCTTATTCAACCAAATGTTTGAAGTGGCAGAGGATCCTTGAGGAATTGTATCTGGTCACCGACAGGAGGAAGAGTCACTTATGGGTGAGAGAATGACTTCAAAGGAAAGGAAGCTTCCATGAAAACACCTTAGGTAGATAATTAGTATGGAGCTATATATATATTTGAATACTGTGATGTAAATTATGTTTTAGAGCACATTTAACGTTTTTTAACTTCATTTTTAAATTATTTTTTTAAAATTTTCTTTTGTCCCAGTTGTGTATGTGTCATGATCTTACCATCCTGGGGATTTTGCCCTGAATGTCTTTTTGTGTTCCTAAAGTGGTGGATTCCTTTATGCAGAACATCCTCTATGATGACCCGTTAAGACCTTTCCTTCAAAAGCTAAGAGGCACTGAGCCCCAAGTAAATGGCTTCCCCTTCTTTTCTCCTGGACCCTATTCTATTCTCTTTCTTGCTGCTGGGGTCCTGTCCATCAGTGCATTTTATATGCTGAGTTGCCCGGTAAATCACACCTAGATTTCAAAGGCAACACAGAACCCTCCTGCCGAGTATCTACATTGTATACTAGGAACTACGTCTTCTCTGAAGTTCATGTTTCTTTTTTGGTGACCAGGACTAGATAGAGAACTTTAAAAGCTCCACTAGCCATCTCTTTATGAGTTTAGATAGAAATTAACCTTAAGAGATACTATCCCACCCCCAGCCCCAGTACATTTTCAGCTCTCCGGATGCCTATCTAGTTTTCTAATCTTCTGAGGTCATTCCTGAGCCGAAGTTTTAGTTGATAAATATTCCTTTCTTTCTGCTTCCTTTCCTCCCTCTTTCCCTCCCTCCCTCTATGCCTTCCTTCTCCCTCTTCTTCCTTTCCTCCCACAAATATTTTTCTGAGTGGCTATCACACACTTGTCACTACAGTAGAAATTTGGCAGTAAAAAGTTGAATTAATTGCGATCGTAGTTCATACATTCTAATGAGGGAACCAGAGGAATGCCCACGAGGATGCTGAAGCAGAGTAAAGTTAGTTGGTCGTGGAAGTTTCCTTTTGAGGAGGTGACATTGAGCTGGAACTCAGGGATAGAGAAAGATGGAGCCATGCAAAGATACGAAAGAAATCAGATTTATCTTCCTTTATAGGAGAAAAGAGGAAGGTAGAAGAATTCTTTGCTAATTCATATTTGTCTTCTAGAAAAGATTTTATCTCCTCTAACCAATGCCAAGTTTAGGAGCAAAGGAATAAGAAAGAATAACAATAAAAGAGTGACCTTGGCTTGGCAAAGGGCTGCTCTTTCTGAGGTTGTAGCAAAGGACGAGCCTGAATGAGAGGTCAGTGGTCACCAAGAATTATTGATTCATGGGAAGGATAGTGTGATCTACCCACATGCTTACCCAGTGGCAATGTAGCCAATTTTAATTGTAGTATTTTGTTGCAAACTAATCCATACAGGGAAGACCTGGATAATTTGTCATGATATCAGTGATAGCTAATATATTGATAATTTGCCCCCAAATTTATTAAGTTAAAATATAGCCATCCAAAAGTGTAAAATTGGTTATTTGGTGTTCTCTCTATTCTATTTTAATCAATTTTCAATTTTTTCCCATATATGGAAAATGTTTTAGAACTGCAGGCATGTATTTACATAACACCTGCAAAGAAACCTTGAAAAACAGCCACAGCAAAACACCTGAATAGAAATTCAGTAAGGTTAAAATTTCCTATGGAAAGTGTTAAGTAGAAGTTGTAAAAACAAGTTAAACCAGAAATAAACTAATGCATCCAAGTGTCCTTGAGTCCAGGAAAATGATACATTAATTCACAAAAGGGAAATTTAACTTACTTTATGCAGAAATTTGGATATAGGAAACTCAGGTGAAAATGAGACATAATCAAAAGGAAGAAAGTCTCTTTTTCAGAATTCAGTGTTGGAATATGCCATAGAGCTAACAAAAGAAGGGTTACTATCAAAACTAAAAAGAATAATAATAGTAAAAGTAATAATAAAAAATAATAACAGTGACTGTCTAATGGGCTCACTGTTGTATTCACATTTTAATATAGTTCAACAAACATTTGATGGGCAAATACTAAGTTCAGGATTCTCTCTCTCTCTCTCTCTCTCTCTCTCTCTCTCTCTCTATATATATATATATATATATATATATATATATATATGTTTTTTCTTTTTTTAATTTGTAACTCATTTAATCTATACAATGATCCAAAAAAGTTGGCACATTATCACCACCATTTAAAAATGAGGAAGCTGAGTTAGGGGGGAAGTTAACTGATTGAAAAAGAATTAGTCTTATCCTGAGAACAAGGGTCAGTAAGTACAAAAGAGAAAAGACATTCGGTAGATGGGAAGTCTCTTATGTAAGCATTTTCAGAAGGAAATATAGCATTACATATACAATGTGTGTGGTCCCAAGAGTCCAAAGAAATGGGATACTCACTGTGGTCCAGAAAATTGAGAGAAGCTTCATGGAGGAGATGGAACTCAGGATTGACCTCAAAGGATAGAGTGGGATTTATTAGAGAGGAAAGGAGGGAGGGTGTTGTAGCCTTCAGTACCCCATGCTCATAGGACATTCCAGGGCTCATGGCGCAACTCAGACCCAGTGGAGAGTTACTGAGAACAAGAGCAGGCATAATAGCACATTAAAGCCCATTGACCATTTAGCAAGATTTCTGTGCCCTCTTAGGTCTCAAGCATGCTTTGCGTATACAGGGGAGGTAAGCACAATGGCCACCATACACAGTACAAATTGTATGGGGGTGTGTGTGTGTGTGTATGTATAATCATATCTATACCCTTTGAAATACATATATACACCTATATATGTATATATTAATATATCATATAATATACGCAAAATACATAA
>RJWK010051811.1:0-15833 GCA_004363435.1 Platanista minor | reverse complement strand
AGCACAGGGAGATCAGCTCAGTGCTTTGTGATCACCTGGATGGGTGGGATGGGGAGGGTGGGAAGGAGGGAGACGCAGGAGGGAGGAGATGTGGGAACATATGTGTATGTATAATTGATTCACTTTGTTATAAAGCAGAGACTGACACCATTGTAAAGCAATTATACTCCAATAAAGATGTTAAAAAAAAAAAAAAAGACACATATTACCAAAACTGACTCAATAAGAAATAGAAAATCTATATAGATTTATAACAAGAGAATAAGTTAATAATTAAAAATCTTCTCACAGATAAGCCCAGGCCCTAATGGCTTTACTAGTAGATTCTACCAAATATTTTAAGAAGAAAAATTCTTTTTACAAACTCTTTCAGAAAATAGAGAGACGGAGGGAACACTTCTCATCTCATTCTACATGACACTATTACCCTGAGAACAAATGCAATCAAAGACATTACAAGAAAAAAAAAAAATACTACCAACCACTTTCATGAACATGGATGCAGAATTTCTTAACAAAATATTAGCAAACTGAATCCAATAACATAATGTTAAAAAAGATTATACACCACGATCAAGAGGGATTTATCCCAGGAATCAAAAATTGATTTAACATTTGAAAATCGATTAGGGTAATATTCCAAAACAATAGAATAAAGGACAAATCCACATGATTATTTCAATAGATATAGATAAAACATTGGACAACCCAACACCATTCTTAGTTTTAAACAAAAAAAACAAAAAACTATCTCTCAACAAACTAGGAATTGAAGGGAACCTCCAACCTGACCAAGAACATCTATAAAACACCCCTCAGGTGACAGCATACTTAAAGATGAAAAGCTTAACTATTTCCCCCTAAGACCAGTAAAAAGAAAGACTATCTACTGTCTCCACTTCTACAAACAATGTACCACAAATTTTAGTCACTGCAATAAGAAGAATTAAAAGAAATTAAAGAAATTAAAGACATCCAGATTAAAAAAGAAGAAATAAAAATATCTTGATCTGCATATGACATTATCATACATGTAGAAAGTCATCAGGAATCCACAAAAACTCTGCTAGAACTAATAAACAAGGTCACAGGATACAAACTCAATATATAAAAATCAATTTTATTTCTATAGACAATCATCTAACTGTCTGAAAATGAAATTAAGAAAATAATTCTGGGCTTCCCTGGTGGCGCAGTGGTTGGGAGTCTGCCTGCCGATGCAGGGGATGCGGGTTCGTGCCCCGGTCCGGGAAGATCCCACGTGCCGTGGAGTGGCTGGGCCCGTGAGCCATGGCTGCTGAGCCTGCGTGTCCGGAGCCTGTGCTCTGCAACGGGAGAGGCCACAACAGTGAGAGGCCCGCGTACCGAAAAAAAAGAAAATAATTCTATTCACAATGACATCAAAAAATAAAATATTTAGGAATTACTTTAACAAAAGACGTGTAAAACTCATACACTGAAAACTATAATTGTCTCCCCCCTCCCCCCCAACAAAAACTATAATTGCTAAAAGAAAGTAAAGAAGACATCAATAAGTGGAAAGACTTCGCATGTTCATGGATGGAAGATTCAATATTGTCAAAGTGGTACATAAATTCAATTCAATCCTCATCAAAATTCCAGCAGGATTTTTTTGTAGAAACTTACAAGTTAATCCCAAAATTTATATGGAAAAGTAAAGGACCTAGAACAGCCAAAACAATTTTGAAAAAGAAGAACAAAGTTAGATGATTTGCCCTAGCTAATTTCACAACATACTATAAAACCATAGTAATGAAGACTGTGGTACTGACATAAGAATAGACATATAGATCAATGGAAAAAGATTCTAGAAATAAATCCTTTTATTTTGACAAAGATGCCAACACAGTGCAACATGGAAAGAACAGTCTTCTCCATAAATAGTGTTGAAATCATGGGATCATAAACCTAAATGTAAGAACTAAGCCTATAAAACTAGAAGAAAATATAGGAGATGTATGACATTGAATTAGGTAGAGTTTTAGATAGAGTACCAAAAGCACTATTCATAATGAAAACAAATCAATATATTGAACTTTATCAATATTAAAAATTTATGCACACTTCAAAGGACACCATTAAGAAAATGGAAAGACAAGTCAAATTCTGGAAGAAAATATTTGTAAACCATATATCTAATAAAAGACTTGTACACCAAATATAAAGAACTCTTACAACTGATTAATAATATAAACAATCCATTTAAAAATTGACAAAAGATTTGAATATACATTTCACCAAAGCATATATACAAATGGTCAATAAGCACATGAAAAGGGGGTTAGTATCATTAGTCATTAGGGAACTTCAAGTTAAAATCACAATGAGATACTACTTCTTACCCACTAGGATGGCATTAATCAAAAAGCCTGAAAATAACAAATGCTGCTGAGAAAATAGAAAAACTGAAACCTTCATACATTAGTGATGGAATGTAAAATGGTGTCACCACTTTATGAAACAGTTTGGTAGTTTTTTTCAAAGTTAATCATTACCTTTCATATAGTCCAGCAAATACTTCCTAGGAATTTATCCAAAGAGAATGAAAAGCATGTTCACACAAAGACATATATATGAATGTTCACAGCAGCATTATTCATGGTAGCCAAAAACTATAAACAATCCAAACCAACTGTTGAGTGGATAAACAAAATGTGGTATATCCATGTAATGGAATATGATTCAGCAATAAAAACTAATACTTGTTACTACATAGATGAACTTCACAAACATTATACTAAGGCAAAGAAGCCAGATGTAAAAGGCCACGTACAGTATGATTACATTTAAGTTAAATACCTACAAAAGGTAGACTTATAGATAGAAAGCAGATCAATGACTGCCTAGGATAGGGGATGGCAGTGGGAACTAACTGCAAACAGGCATGAGGGAACTTTTTGGGGTGATGGAATTATGTTAAACTTGATGTGGTGACGGTTACCAAGTTTATAAAGTCAGTAAAAATCACTGAACTGTACACTTACAATAGGTGCATTTATAGAGAGTAAATTTTATCTCAGTAAAGCTGTTTTTTTAAGAAATTGAAATGAGCAGTCACATGCTTTCCAGAAGTTCACAGTCTAAGATAAAAATAATGTTTTAAACAAAATTGGTAGGTGTTAATTCAGAGAAATAACAAAATACTGGAGGAGGGAGGTGATATTACTTTCAGCTACAACAAGGTTACTTATATCAAACAAAGATCCTGGGAGAAGGTAAACATCCTGACGTTCTGCACTGCTTTTTCCTGGTCGTATTTTCCCGTTTTCAGTGTAGGTAGATCCTTGAGCAGAAGACAATAACTTCAAGCTTTCAACCAGGGTTTCAGAAGCCAAGGTACTAGAGGAAAGGAAATCACAAAAGAAAGACCCCCAACAAGCTGCTCATCTTTTCCCTGGAGGCATTTGTCAAGTTCTAAGTTGTATAGGACAACAAGCTTAAGAAGCAAAGCAGAAAACAGCTATGAAACTAAAAATCTAAGCATTGCCTATAGCAGACAGAATTTGGAGTTCAGGACCCTCAGGGATGAACAGTCCCAGTAAATACCCCAGATTTCCAGCTGAAATCCCTGAAAGGCCATGTCTAGCTGAGATAAATAAACCAACTGTTACAGGGAATGAAATTCAGCCTCACACTGTGTTCATCGCTGACTGAATCAAGGAGATCTGCTCCTACTCTAACAGAGTCTAAGTGCTGCGTGAGAGAAAATTACATCTTCTCTGGAGGACTGTTGGTTCACAACCTCAGGAGTTCCCTGGGTGAAATACAAAACTGGTGCCCTTACAAGGAGGACAAGGAGAGACCGAAGAAAAAGGCTGGCCACTCCAGATTGGTAGGTGGAAGGTTTAGTAAGTAAGGGAACTTAATTTACAAGGCTTGTCTTGGGTGGCCACAAGATGAGTAGATATCCACGCTGCCCACCGGAATCTTAAAAGTTTACATAGAGGCCTTTATGGGGTTCAGTCCTGTACACCGTCCAGAGGGTCTCAACAGCACTTTGCTCTCTTGAGGCTGCATCCTTGAAAAAGGCTCTGGCTGTGGGAACTGTGGGCAGGATATTGATTCCAAGGACAGGGGAGGGGGTGAGGAGCCTCCAATTGCCTGGTTCCAGCTTATGGGTCAACCAGCAGTCACATCCTCTCAGTGACCTCCTCCAACAAGAAATAACACATCATGCAGATTACCTGTAAATTTTGATACACAAAAGCTGGTATTAAATGAAAACTTAGGGGCTTCCCTGGTGGCGCAGTGGTTGACACTCCGCCTGCCAATGCAGGGGACACGGGTTCGTGCCCCGGTCTGGGAAGATCCCACCTGCCGCGGAGCGGCTGGGCCCATGAACCATGGCTGCCGAGCCTGCGCGTCCGGAGCCTGTGCTCCGCAACGGGAGAGGCCACACCAGCGAGAGGCCCGCATACCGCAAAAAAAAAGAAAACTTAGGAGGAAAGTCAAGAGGAAGGAGCAAAAAAGCATGAAGTATGTGAAAATACAACAGAAACAGACCCACTAGCAATCCAGATATTGAAATTGTTTAATATGTTCACGAAAATAGATTGAGATGTGGAGAATTTCACCAGAGAACTGAAATCTATGAAAAAGAGTCCATAATTTAAAAAATATTCCAGGCCCAGAGTCCTTTATTGGTGAATTCTGCCAAATATTTAAGGAAGAAATAATACCAACATTACAGAAGTTCTTCCAGAAAATAGAAAAAGAAGGATTGCTTCCCAATTCCTTTTACACAACCTACAAACCTTGATATAAAAACCAGCCAAGGACATTAAGAGGAAAAAACATATGCCAATCTCTTTTATAAGTATAGAGGCAAAACTCTAAACAAATGGAATTCAGCAATATATGAAAATGGTAGTTCATCACAATCAAATTAAATTTATTCCAAAAATTTAAGGTCTGTTTAACATTTGAAAATAGTTCACATAACCTGTGGATTTTACCACATTCACAAAAGAAAGGAAAAAATCATACTTTCATCTCAATAGATGTACAGAAAAACATCTAAGATTCAACATGTATTTATAATTTTAAAAATTTCAGCAAAATTCGGAATAGAAAGGAATTTCCTTAATTTAATGAAGGGTGTATTTTTAAAACCTACAAAAAAATCACACAATGAAATATTGAAAGTTTTATCCCTGAGATCTAGAAGGTTAACAAGAATGTCAGCCATCACCACTTTGATTCAACCCTGAACTAGCCAAGGGGGGAAAAAAAACAAGGAAAAGAAATAAATGGTATAAAAAATGGAACGGAAGATGACACAGGTGACATAATAATACAGAAATCTAAAAGAATGTATGTGATCTATTAGAATTAATAAGTGAATTTAGCAAAATCATTGAGATACCAAAACAAATTGTATTTTTACATATCATTCAAAAAGAATTTGAAAATGAAACTTTTTAACATGACACTATTTTTAAATGATACTTATATCCAGAAAGTGAATACAAAGAAATAAATCTAATGAAAGATGTTCAAAACTCAATATAGAAAGCAAAGAAACATTACTGAGAGAAACTAAAGATGTAGAGAGAAATGCCCTAATTAAGTAATGGAAGACTCAGTGTTGCAAAGATGTCAGTTTTCCTCCATTTTGACCTATAGACCTCATACAATCCCATTCAAAGTTCTCCTGAAATTTTTTAATGGAAAATGACAAGGTGATTCTAAAATTGATATGAAAATTCAAAGGCTCTACAATAGTCACAGCAATCTTGAAGAACAATGACATTGGTAGTGTGATGGGAAAGGATGATCTTTACATTAAGTATTTCTTGGGTGAATGAGACATCCATATTTTAAAAAATGAATCTTAATCTCTATCACATAGGATACACACACACACACACACACACACACACACACACACACGTTAATTCCAGATAGATTAGATCCAAATGTGGAAGGTAAAAATATAAGGTACCTAGATGATAGCATAAGACATATCTTTATAACCTTTCTTAAACAGAACACAAAAAGCAATAAGTATAGAGAGAAAGATCATAAAGACTACATTACTTTGTTTATCAAAAGACAACTTTAGGAGTGAAAAGTAGAAGATGTTTGCAAGCCATATATTAGACAAAGGACTTATGTTTCAAATATATAAAGCACCACTGTAAATCAATAAGAAAAAACAGCAACCAGTTTTATTTTTTTGTATCTTTATTGGAGCATAATTGCTTTACAATGGTGTGTTACTTTCTGCTGTACAACAAAGTGAATCAGCTATATGTATACATATATCCCCATATCCCCTCCCTCTTGCGTCTCCCTCCCACCCTCCCTATCCCACCCCTCTAGGTCATCACAAAGCATCAAGCTGATCTCCCTGTGCTATAGCTTCCCCCTAGCCATCCATTTTACATTCAGCAACCAGCTTTAAATAATTGACAAAAGGCATAAAAGAGGACATCCAAATAACTGATAAACTTATGAAATACTGTTGAGCCCTACATCAAGGACACCCTGTATCAAGGACAAAGGACAAAAATTGCAGAATTAACCAAGCCCCCACTGCAACTGTTGCCATGGGCTCTCCTAATCTAAACCGGACAGCCCCCCGACTCCATACTAGGCAAAACAATCACCATGTAGTAACCTCGTAGCATCCTGACAAGAATGACTTAATGTCATCTTGCCAGCAGGAATTTTCTTTGTCCTGAGGTTATAAAAGTTGTCTACTAGCTCACAAAGAGGATCGGCTCTCCCTGATCTATCAGGAAGTCGGCCTGCTGTATTTGCAGCGCCCCTCATTAACTCTGCTCTTTGTTCTCAAGAAACTCACTCTTTTCTAAAATACTTCGTGTCTGGAAATTCTTCTTCCAACCCCCACTCAGACCACGATAAATACTATTCAACATCATTAGTGATTAGGAAAATTCACTTTAAAACCACCGTGGTATATCATTACACACCATTATATTGGCTATTTGTTGTTGCTGTTCCAAAACAGACAATAGCACATATTTGTGGGGATACAGAATAAGGAAAACTCTCCATCATTGCTGGTATGGACGCAAACTGTGCAACCACTTTGGAAAAGTTTGTCATTATCCACTCAGTCTGAAGATATGCATATCCTTTGACCCAGCATTTCCACTTCAAGTTATACAGCTCACAGAAATACGTGCTTGTGAGCACCAGACACTTGCACAGATGCTCATGGCACTTTATGTGAAATAGCCAGAAACTGAAAACAGTACATATGTCCCTCAACAGCAAACAGGATAAATAAATTGTGTTATATTCAGACTAAAAATGAATTAACTACAGCTATTCAAAACAACACATAAAAATCTTAAAAGCAGGCTTCCCTGGTGGCGCAGTGGTTGAGGGTCCGCCTGCCGATGCAGGGGACGCGGGTTCGTGCCCCGGTCCGGGAAGATCCCACATGCTGCGGAGCGGCTGGGCCCGTGAGCCATGGCCGCTGAGCCTGCGCGTCCGGAGCCTGTGCTCCGCAACGGGAGAGGCCACCACAGTGAGAGGTCCACGTACCACCAAAAAAAAAAAAAAAAAAAATCTTAAAATCATAATGTTGAAAGACAGAATCCAGGCACAAAAGGTTAAAAGCTCTATGAATCCACTGACATAAATCTTACATAAAGACAGAATAGGTTACCTTTGGGGAAAAGATAATGACTGGGAGAGAGCAAGGGGGAAGTTTATAGGGTTGTAATAATGTAGTTTTTAACCTGAGTGATAGTAATATTGGTATGTTTATTTGGTAAAAATTCATCAAGCTAATATATATTATATATATCTGTGTGTGTATATACATGTGTATATATGTTATACTTCATAAATGATGTTCACAAATGCTGTAGGAAAGAAGATTAAATGTTTACGGAAGAATTTTTAGAGCTAACATTTTGTTGATTGGTTGGTCTGTGTCACAGTGGCCCTTTTACAGGAGAGGGCAGAGTCAGTGAGATGGCCCACTGATCTAATTTCTATCAAAGGACGTATTGATAAGAACACTCAGATATGTTCCACTTGAGCACAATGTGCCTCCTTTGCAAAGAGCAGGGCAGGCATTGGTTGTTGTCTTTCCAGTGTTGGAAATGGATTCACACTGATTTATCTCTATTTTCTCATCTTCCACCCCCACCCACTACCACCACCAATAATCATGGCCATTTATTTTGTAGTGCTCAGGCAAAGTTGGGGCTGCAGTCTTTGACCCTGAAGATAACAAAGGTGACTGGTCCTGTGGTGCTTTGGGACCAGCTTTCCTGCTCCCCACTCCTATTCCGCCATGCTTCAGAAGAGCATTCTGGACTAGAGAGAGATACAGCCGTGGAAGCCATGGACACATGTGTGAGGGATGGTTCTAAAGGCGTTCACACTGAGAGTGTGAGTGGGAAGGGGGAAGGGGGGAGGAGATGGCTGAGGCTAGAACCCTGGATAGATAAATGCCAGCATTTAGAATGCGTACACATAGAGGTGCCAGGAAAAAAACCACTGCAAAGGGGCAGTCAGAGAGGTGAAAGGACAGCGTGAAACCAGGAGAAGCCTGTTCTAACAGGTCTGCATAGTCTCTCCAGAAAGATCCTGATTCTCTGACTACAAGCCCGAAGGAGTGGGAGAGAGGTGCAGGCTCCACATCCCAGCCAGCCAGCAACAGATACTGCGAGGAGGAAAGTTAAGTGCACTGTCTACGTTCCTGGGACCCATTTCAAAAACAAAATGACATTGTCCCCTCCTCCACAGCACAAGTGCAAACGGTCACTGAGCAGATACTTCCCGTGGGTCTCCCTTCAGAAGCCCTGAGGCAGAGAATGCCCCATCCACTATGAGCAGCTCTCAGTGCAACCCTGGGAGTGACAGAGAAGAGCTAGAAGTGAAGGGCTGGTGGCCCATTAGAACTAAATTAGTGTACGAACGTTTGTTTGTCATATAAAAGCAAAGCTTGATGTACCCACTGGGCACACAGACCCAACGAGATCATCCCAAAGGGAGGTAGGGGAAGTGGCTCTTCCTACTTTGGCATTCAAGATACCTCTGTTTCTATTTCAGACCTTCCTCTCCCACACTGGTTTAACCTCAGAAAATTCATAACCATGTGACAAAGAGAGAATAAAATGAAATAAAGACAGTTTCTGAGGTTTAACCTCAGAAAATTCATAACCACGTGACAAAGAGAAAATAAAATGAAGTAAAGGCAGTTCCAGCATTTCAACCTGCATTTCTATTCTCAAGTTTCTAAACTTACATCTTACAATGACCATCTCTTCAAGCAAATGACCTGCTCTCCCAAAACATACCTCCAGACCTTCCCACCAGAGCATCTCCCTTGAATGCCCCTTTCATCTTGACATTAGCACCTTGTGATCTCCAACATCACTTGTGAACTCTCAGCTCTCTCCGTGATCCAGCCTCTCCTTACCTGCTCACCTGTTCTCCCTGCTCTTA
Organism: Platanista minor; assembly: GCA_004363435.1. Taxonomy (NCBI): domain Eukaryota; kingdom Metazoa; phylum Chordata; class Mammalia; order Artiodactyla; family Platanistidae; genus Platanista; species Platanista minor. The sequence continues at coordinate 6,377 of RJWK010051811.1, read as the reverse complement.
AGAGAGGTGACCCTTCTCTCACACCCATCTCCCCCATCCCCATTCACCTTTGCTTCATCCTCTCCTCATGCCTCATTCCTTCCCTTTCCACTCAGACACCTCCAGCCAAGTGAAGCTGTCTCTACCTCTTCTGCTGCTGACTTCCATCTGGGGCCCTACAGCACCACATCTGCAGTACATAATTTTGATTCATTATCTCCCATAGAGCATGTGTGGAGTGTTTTAAAAGATGGCCAACTCTGGGTTCAGGGTTATCTCCAGGGATACCAGCAGGCTGTCTCCTAAGAAGCCTCCAGGGTGACACTCTTTAGTTTAATGAATATTTCCAGGTCCAGGGTTTGAATACTGGACGTGCAGGCTCAGGCACCAAATGTGCCATCACACAATGAGTAGACTGTTTTCTAAAAAGGACTTGCATAACCCAGGCTTGTAACACCCACTCACTTAGAGCCAGTATAGGAGAGTGGTTGTGAGCTGAGACACTGAGGCCAGACTACCTAGATTCAAACTCCAACTCCACTACCGGCTGGCTGTGCCACCTTGGGCCAAGTACTGAACCTCTCTGGGCTATATTTCCTTGTGTGTAAAATGGAGATAGTAATAGTAACATCCTCAAAGATGGTCGTGATGACTAAATGAGTCAATACATGCAAAGGGCTCAAAACAAAGCTTGGCACATACTAAGCACTCAGTAAAGTTCAGCTATCATTTTTTAAAATTAGATCAGAAAATGAATTTATTAATTTGTAATGACAAATATGTGTCCCATGGAAGTTATATTCATAAATCCAGCTAGCTTAGTCTGTGCTTGGTAAACATAGAGCAAGACCAAGTAGAGTTTGTTACAGGATTCAAATAATAAGAAGCAGAAGAGCATGATGGTTAAGAACTTGGGCTTTCAATCCTGGCTCCAGCATTTATTAACTGTGTAACCTTGAGCGACTTCTCTAACTTCTCTAAGCCTAAGTTCCTCCTCTGTACAACAGGGATGATAGGATTTTCAACACAGGATTGTTGTTAAGATGAATGGAAAAAGTCTATGTGGGCCTTCACACTGTGCTCAGCACACAGAAACCACTCAATCTACAATAGCTCTTGTGGTTAATATTCAGCCCTAGCCCACTCTTCATTTTGCTATACTTAACTACCTCTGGAAACAATCAGCCTCTCCTTCTCTCCTTTCCTTGTTTTATTTTCTTTAACAGCCAGATAGCATCTTCTAACATTATGATCCTTGTGCAAACTCATTTCTTCCATTTGGAGGGATCAACAGACCATCAATATAGAAATGATTCGGAAAGTTTAAAGTACTATACAACGTTAACCACTAATGGTAATAATTTTTAAAAATGTACATGTACCCTAATTTGAAAAGAAACACATAGTTAAGGGAAACATACTAGACCCCAAAATAGAATATCTCGGATTCCCCATCCACAAATTAGGAGCACTAATGACTTTTCTGTAGCGCGGCCTGAAATGTGAAATGAGGGGTGTAAATCTTCTTAAAAGGATGGGTTCTATAGAAATGGCAAACAGAATGTAATCCTCATGTGGGAGGGATATTGAGGCACCTCACTTCTGGCAGCACAGAATCAAGGTGAGCAATGAAGCACAAAATGAAACCAGAATTGGCTCCTTGAATACTACCTTGTCTCTTACCATCCATTACAACTGTCAGCTCCTCAACTAAGGAGCGAGGACTGAAGCCCAAGTCTGGCAAGAGCCTCATTCTTATTTCCAATGTATCTGTACTGGGATCCATTAGAGATTTAGGACTGTGTTTTCTTCCATGCCTGTAAAAATATTGCATATGGCAGTCACCTGCAAGAGACGAACAATGAACATCAAGGAAAACTGACTCTCAAAATAGATTCTGTCTACAAAGGGTGCTCATAGAATATATGCCTCAGAGTCTTCAAAATCCAGAACACCTGGAATGTCTTAGGGAATCCTAACTAAGCAGGTACACCTCAGAAGGCCTCATAGTTCCAACAGTTATGCATTTTAGGGACTAGAGCTCCTGTTGCCCTAGGAACACTCACGCTGGCCGATAACCAACATTCTACTACTGATCTTCTGGTATCATGGATGTTAAAATGCAAATTGCCCCATGAAGACTGTTATGTTAAGATGCAGAGACATTTGCAGCTTAATGTTAATAAACGTCAGATCCTTTTGTGGGCATGAGTTAGCTTTTCAAGGAGGAAAAATACACATTGAATCAAAAAGTAGTGGACACCAGCAACTTTACAATTTTACCTAGGTCAGGTCTCAAGCTGTGGCTACTGATTCACTTGATTGAAAAGGACCACTTCATAAAAGTGGAACCACTTCACTTATGAAAACCTTCTATTTTATCTCCAAGAGGAATGGCATTGCAGTTTTGAATGTGACCATCTGGACAGGAGAAAATTGAATACATCAATTTATCTGAAAATCATACTTGGAAGGAAAAAGAATTTCAGAGAAACTCTAGTGTTTCATCAAAATGAAAGAAATTGTTATCCCTCAGAACACTGAGTAGATAAAAGAAAATTAGAAAAATCTAGAAATCCCTATTTATTTCCTTAACTGAGGCAGAATTGTTTTCCACAACCCAAGAAAATGCAGGTGACAATGAAATATAGTCTGAGGTACACAAAGTAGTTCTTTGATCAGGGAAAACAAAAGAGAAGCTATTTAAGGAGCTGAGGTTTTACCAAAGGTGAGAGCAACTGGAAAGTATCTCTAGGTGCGGGCCTGGCTGTGTTCCTCTTTGGAACGGGGCTTGATCTGGGGCAGCAGTATCGGGCTGCCCAGAACTTATTTTGAGCTCTGGCTGGTCCAGGCCTGGGAGGCGTCTTGGTGATGATAGAGCCACAGCATTAGAAAATAAAGATAAAACCTAAAGTTTTACCCACAAGACAGGGGAAACAGGGGCCTTGAGGATTCACATCTTGGGAGGCCACTTCTTAAGAAAACAAATATGACACAGAGTTCTTAGCAGCCTCAAGAGGCACAGAAGCTGCATGAGTCTGTAGCTCCCTCAGTCAGGAGTGTCAGTGACTATTTACCAAAGCTAGAAGGGTCATCTGAGTTTTGCGTGGGAAAGAAGACAAACACTCAGGCCACTCCCATTCCTAGCAAGAAGCAAAACAAGTCCCCCTTCCTCCTTATAGCAGACTGAGCCCTCAGAACCCAGATTAGGGCTCTATAATACAGGGCAAAGAGCAAATTGAATTCCACCTCAGAACAACTGGCTAAAGAGCTGTCAAAGGGTTGTCATTAAAATAAAATAAAGCCTCTCAGCTTGCACAATCAAATTTTAAGTGGACTTTTGATTTTCAAGATTGTAATTTGATTCCCTGAATTATATTCTATGTTTGGCACCTGCCATCTTGGGTGAAACTTCCCAAACCTGACCAATAACCAGAATCGCAGGGGAAAGGGGGCATGGGGAGTGGGGGAGGCTTGAAAGAAAGGCTCAAGAACTACTGAATCACCATCTCTAGGGTGGGACTTGGAAACGAGTGCATATGTCCCCAAAAGATTCACAACCACTGTGTTTATAATGGCTCCATTCCCCATAGTTCCAAAGCAAAAACAACCCAAATTTTCAACTAGAGAATGGATAAACAAATTTCAGCAGAACGAAATAACACATAGCAGTAAAAAAGAAAAAAATCACTGATGCAACAATATGGATGAATTCTGAAAGCATTATACTGGGCAAAAGAAATCAGACTCAGAGCAGCACAAACGGAGTGATTCCATCCTTAAGAAGCTCAAGTAAAGGTAAAATTAATCTATGGTGATAGAAATCAGAATGGGAGTAACTTTTGACTGTAAAGAGGTTTTAACTATAAAAAAATGAAGGAAACTTTTGGGTGATGAATATATATAATTATTTATGTATGCAAAACATCCATCAAACTATATACTTCACATTAGTGAATTTTCCTATATACAAATTATTTATTTGTTTGTTTTTATTTTTGGTTGTGTTGGGTCTTCGTTGCTGCACACAGGCTTTCTCTATTTGTGGCGAGCGGGGGCTACTCTTCGTGGCAGTGTGCAGGCTTCTCATTGCGGTGGCTTCTCTTGTTGCGGAGCATGGGCTCTAGGCGCACGGGCTTCAGTTGATGTGGCACTTGGGCTCAGTAGTTGTGGCTTGCGGGCTCTAGAGCGCAGGTTCAGTAGTTGTGGTGCACGGGCTTAACTGCTCCATGGCATGTGGGATCTTCCCGGACCAGGGCTTGAACCCGTGTCCCCTGCATTGGCAGGCAGATTCTTAACCACTGTGCCACCAGGGAAGCCCTTTTTATTTATTTTTAAAGAAACTATTTTAATAAGATAGGAACTATCTGTTTTTCAAAGATTTGGTAAATCATTTCTGCTACACTAAATATTTTGCTTAAAAAAAATGTTCAGCACATACACACACACATACCAACTCATTCCCCACTCACTTACTGGTTATAGTGTTGAATGCCGAGTTACTCTTGGATAACTGGCATCTTAACAAAATAAACTATGCATTTTTAAATCTGTCAAATTCACTAAATTGTTTTATTGCCTTGTTTTCATAATGTTAAAATTCCTAACAGGTATTTTATTATTTCTTACCTGGCCTTGTAATAAAAACAAGTGTCAGTATGTAACCAAATGCAAGCCAGTTCCAGTCAGGAAAGTCATAAACTCCCTTTTAATTCTATTGTGAATTATTGTATAAGATGTCATGTTTTAAGCTTTAGGAGTTACTTATTCAAATGTTTTAAAGTATAGCTTTTTTTTTTTTTTTTAATTGTGGTATAGTTGTTTTACAATGTTGTGTTAGTTTCTACCGTACAGAGAAGTGGAGTTCCTGGTGCTATACAGCAGGTCTCATTAGTTATCTATTTTATACATATTAGTTAGTGTATATACTTCAATCCCAATTCTTTTATTCTCCTAGAATTACTGCTAAAAATGTTGAATGACCTGAAATTGTAAGTTGGTTGTACAACCAATCATCACAATGTTTCCATTTTATAATTATTAGGGCACTGCTGGTGTTTCTGAGGCTGCAGACTGGCCTCTGCTTATCCCATCAACTGCTCTTGTGTGTATTCCAATTAGTGTAGACTCCTGTGTTTTCACTTCTTTCCTCCCTGCCCTACCCACCTACCCCAGCAAGGAGAGCTCATCCGAGTTCCCACAAGCTTCCTATATGTTTCTCAATGAACTGGTTTCTGGATCAAATTTTCCTTCCCCTTCCTCTTTCTCTGCTACTCACTCCCATCAATGCTGTTTGATTACAATTTTGAAGCATTAAAAAAAATAATAATAAAATGGCAATTACATAGTCTACAATAAATATTTTACTCCCCCCGATTGTTACCTGAGGAGTAGGTCAGCAGAAATACACGCTTTCCATCTGTAAGGGGTCCCTTATGCATATGTTGTAATTTAGTTTACATCTGGCTTTCAACTCATGCCTGCAATTCCAAATGAAACTCCTGAACAGATTAATGAGTGCTTTTATGAAATAAACTAGAAAGAAAATAACCTAGAAAATCTTCCAGCATCCAATAGAGTCCCCAAATGTATAACTTTATTTCAGTGACAACTGTGGCCAAATATTAAATAGGGAATTTGAACACTGTTAAGTACTAAAGAGATGGGGCACTTATTTGTTAGAGCTGATGCTCTTAGAACATATATGAATCTTCAAGTGTTCTCTTAGTTTCCTGAGACTCCTAGATTCACAAATCTGGAATTAAATGCAACTGGAGCTTGCTTACATCTCTGGTTAAGTAAATTCCTAATTTACTTAATTCCCATGACTCTAAGAGGACAACTGTTCAAGGTGGGACCAAATGCCTGTGTAATTCCTACCAGCCAAAGCACCTGCAATTGAATTTTCAGGCATGACTTTCAGAAGCAAAATGCCCAGGATAGTGGGGACACATCTAACTCTTCCATAATTTTAGATACAGGAGTAGTGGCAAGTAAAGAGTGAAAGAAAAAATGTGTGTACAACTGTCAGCCTATCAACTCTCAACAAATAAAAAGATTCTACTCATCTAAACTCTTGGTCTAATGACTGATAACTTGAACTGATGGTTCCTGCACTTATCAAAATAGCAACTGTCAATCCTGGCAAGAAGATGTATTGTGTCTGTGTGTCCTCTCACAGTGCTAAAACTAATTATTAGGGTCTTAAAATCCTTTTGATGGATTAAGAGTTCCTGGTGAGCGCAGTTAAACAAACCATTAGGTTGAGAAAAAATTTTTTCCACACTGCAATGATCTGCTAATGAGCTGACTGCTGCCACATTAATCAATTAGGAACTTGAACAAGAGAAAATCTGAACTATTTTTTTCTTTGTTTTCTTTTCCTCTTTTCAAACTGA